>MU855380.1:0-77890 GCA_033296695.1 Staphylotrichum tortipilum | reverse complement strand
CCCCCCAACCCAACCCAACCAACAACACCAACCCAGGCCCTGGCCCCACACCCCACACACTCTCCTCCCAGGCATCTGCTCCAACGCACAGGCCAGATCCCAAGGCTCAGCGAGGCAAGCTCGGTGTTGTTGCCTGGACGGCCGCGAGAGGCAAAGGCCCCCCTTTCTCCCCTCCTGGCCACCTCCCAGCCTTGCCCGCAACAAAGCCCGAACGGACACCCATCATTGCCTCGCCAAGTTTACCGGGCCTTTCGGTTTCCAATCGAGGTTCGACGCTCAGGTTGACAACAAGCAGCAGTTCCGGTGCGGTCTGCTTTGAGCGGGCTTCCTGACAAGACGTTTTGCCGGCGCGTCGCCAGCGGTGGACAAAGCAACCCAGGTAAGTTTTCCTTCTCAGGCTCCCCCGAGTCCTTCTCCTCTGGACGCTGCAAAAAGAATTCCACGGGCTTCGCCAGATCGCTAACATATGCTACGGAACAAGCAGAGAATCCCCGTCGTCATCGTCCCATACCACCGTGACCCTGCGCACTCCGACCCCCGCGAATGACCGAGCTCGTTACCATCCCACCTCCCTGGATCGGCTCCGAGTCATCGGTTCCGAGCCATCAGCCCCGAACGCAGTTTTCGTGACCTTTCCGTCTCCGAGGGCGCCATATCGCCCTCTTCCGACTGCCTCTTCCTGAATGCCATGTCTCCCTCTCCCAGACCGCCTGTCCTCACCCTGCCCGAGCGTCATTCCTCCTTTTCACCAGGCGTCGTTCGTGCCTTTCACCAAACGTCGTCATTCCTCCCTCTCCCCGAGCGTCATTCCTCCCTCATTCCGAACATCGTGGCCCCCGTCTCCCAGAACGCCATGTCTCCCTCTCCCAGAACTCTCTGTCTCCCACTCCCCGAGCACCACGTCTCCCCTCCCATCCTCCACCCAACTTCACTGATCTACATCACAGCCCGGCAGGCCGGCCGCGATCGCGAACGAAATAAGACAACCTCTTTTTCTGTCGTTAGCCTAGCGCAGTTATCAAGACTATACCACAACGCTGCGGTCGCCCACCCTATACTCCTACGCTCATCCAATCATTCGTCAGTCGCGAGCGGGTACTGGGTGGGGTAGGATGGCAGCACGGTGCGTGGTTCGGCTGTTTGGACGGAGAAAGACACCTACATGTTTGCACTCGCCTTCGACATCTCGGTCGAGTCGACCCGGTACGCGATGGATCCTATGTCTTTCATTTAGGAAGCCTGGCGTTGGCAAGAGCACTATACTGTGGAATAGTTAGCAGTGAGCGATTGCAAAGGGCTTGGAGGAGGCTTGATCAGGCTCGTTTCAGCCTTGGTTGAGTCTATGCCAGCGCGATCAATTGCGGTCCACTTATCTACACGACGTTTATATATTGCCGCCAACGCCAGCCCTTGCGAGCAAGTCAGATATGTATCACCCTGTCGCGCCCAATCCCTTGCGCCTAACGCCGCTATGCAGAGCAACCCAACCTGGCTTCCTTTTCCAAGTCAGCCATAACTTTCATTTTCTGCCCCTCGTCTACCCCGCTTTCACATCCCTTACTCCTCCGGCCCCGGCCTCCCATCCAACCACTTGGACATGTACGGCCCGTCCAGCCAATACCCCAGCTTCGCATAGTAGCTGCGCACACCAACGCCCGAGATAACACTAATCTTCTCACTCCCATGCTCGTCCCTCGCAATCCGCTCGGCCTCCTCCATCAACAGCGTGCCAAACCCCTGGTGCTGGAACTTGCGCGGGTCGCGCGCATGCACGGGCACCGCCATGCCGTACACGTGCAGCTCGCGGACGAGGCTCGTCGGCTGACCCGTCAGCTCCTCGCGGAAGGTGTACCGCTCGGTGCACTTGCGCAGGCGCAGCAGCGCGACCAGGATGTCCTGTTTGGGGTCCTCGTACGCGAGGAACGTCTCCCAGCCGCCGTTGGCGGCGTAGTCGCGCCGCACGAGCTCGATCTGGTTCGGCCGGATGCGGTGCTTGACCTCGTTGACGCCGACCTCGCGCGTGCGCACGTCGCGGCATGAGGTGCCAAAGTCGCGCATGCGCGCCAGGGCCAGTTCACGGAGGTTGCCGTTCTCCACGCCCGAGGTGACCAGCGGCATAGGGATGTCGCGCTGCACACGGTAGATGCGGGTCCACGGCGGGACGAGGGCCAGGATGCGTGCCACGAGGTCGATCAGCCCGTTCGGCGTGTAGTTTTGGTACCGTCCCGTGCGCCACAATTCGTAGAGTCCTGTCCCGCGGATGACGAGGGTAGGGTAGATTTTGAGGCCGTCGGTGCGGAAGGCGGGGTTCTCAAAGTACTCCTTGAACTGGTCGAGGTCGCGCTCCATGCCGACGTTGGGCAGGTCCGGCATCATGTGGCTGACCACCTTGAAGCCGGCGTCCTTGGCGAGGCAAAAGGTCTCGGCGACGGCAGCGACGGTGTGACCGCGGTTCGTGTCGCGGGCGACGTCCTCGTAGAGGGACTGGACGCCGATCTCGAGGCGGGTGCACCCGTAGCGCAACATGCTGGACAGGTGGGGCTGGAGGCAGTAGTCGGGCCGTGTCTCGATGGTGATGCCCACGCACTTGATGCTGCTCTGCTCGCCGGCGCGGACGGCCTCGTCCACGTTCAGGGTGCCGTACCCGCTGAGGGCGTTGTGCAGCTGCGAGATGAACTCGTCCCGGTACGACTCCGGGAGCGACATGAAAGTACCTCCCATAATGATGTACTCGACCTTGTCGACCGAGTGGCCGAGGGCCTTGAGCTGGTCGACCCGCCCGCGGGCCTGCTCGAAGGGATCGTAGCGCGCGCGGATGGCGCGCATCGAGGTCGGCTCGTAGCCCGTGTACGACTGTGTGCTGTACTCAAAGTCGGAGTCGGGGCCGCCGGGGCAGTAGACACAGATGTTGCCGGTGTAGGCGATGTGGGGGCAGCGGTGCGGCTTGCACATGACGGCGACGACGGCGATGCCAGAGGAGGTGCCTTTGCGCTGTCAGTGTCATCGACCCTGCAACAGAGGGAAGGGACGCTCACGGATGGGCTTCGCGATCAGCCGTGGCAAGATGTATTTCTTGTAGTGCTCGGGCACGGCAGCAATGATGGCAGTGAGGGGCGGCACATTGTTGATCCTGTGCTTCTTTGCAAACTTGGAGCGGATGGTGTTGAGGTTGATGTCCTTGCGGGGGCGTGTCGGGTCCTTGGCGGCCTCGTGGTCTTCGATCAGGGCACTGGCGATGTCTGCGCAGCAGCGGAGGAAACGTTCGTTTTCTGGGGCGAGGTTTGCCTCCTTCTTGCGGCTCGTGGCCGTGACGGTTGTCGTGGCCATCGTGGGGTGGGCAGGGGAGTGGGGAGTGGGGGGAGGCTATTGCGGGCTGGCGAGCCCCATGCGGTATCGTCAGGTCGTCTGGGTGGATTGGAGCGGTGGTGGGTATCTGCGGTCTGCTGGTGTTCCGTTGCGCGTGTCGTCGTTTGTGGTCGCGCGGTGGGTGTTCTTGGTGTGGCTGTCGCTGGTGGCTGTCGCCTCTCGATGTGTGCCACTCTGGAAGTTGGGACAGTCTTTGGCGGGGCAAAATTCAGGGTGGGGTGGCCCCGCCAGTTGGTGGAGGTTAAGCACACGCCCGCCGTGTCCACATGAACACACACGACCCGCCCGTGGGCTGTGGCGCTGTGGCTAGTGTACATGCTTAGTCAGCACGATTGTGTGGCTTGCCGTGGAAAAGTGGTGTAGGTATTTACCAGAGGGTTAGGGTTAGGTATGGCGGCTTGATTTGCTTTCAAGCTGTCAAGACCAAGCCAAGTCAAGCGGATTATCTGTCACGGGATTCCCCGTTCCTATCCCCATGGTTAGGTCATACGCCTGTGTGCAGGTCTGTGGTTATGTCTATGCACATGTGTCCATGCGCATGCTGCTCCAGTACTTAAGGTCTGGTGGCGCTCGCACATGTATCTAGCTCTTGCTCTCGTCGTGCAATATCATTCTTGTATGTGCGAGCTGACCTGACCTTGGTGCCCGTCACATTATCCGTTTAAGGAGCCCTGCCAGTGCCCAGGAACCACCGCTGAGCCCATCCGGGCCGATCCACGCAGCGCCGAGTGCCGGGCGCGACGACCCTTGGGCAGAGCGCTGGTGGCTTCGGAAAAACAAGGCCGCAAAATTGCCGAGCACGAAGCCATGGGGGGCCTTTTGGCCCAATGACAGTGGAAACACCCCTGTACGCCAGCGGGTTGGGGCTCTGAGGGAGCTAGCGACATTTTTGGACAAGGTCGCGGTTTGGAGAAATGACGAAGGCCGCCGCTGCTGGGCCTCTGCATCCCGCCAAAGAACGACGACGACCTCGACCATCGATTGCATCGACGCTGCTTTGACCTGACCGCACCTCGCCCGACCGCGTCCGTCTGATCGCACCGCCCCTCCCCACTCCCTCCCACACACCCACACACACACACACACAAGATGCAGGCATTCGCAAGGCAATCGAGGCCCGCGGGCGCTCTCCTGCGCCAGCTCGCCCAGCGCCCCTACAGCTCCGCCGCCTCCCCCTACGCTGCCACCATCAAGAACCTCCGCATCAACGGCGACACCAAGGTGCTCTTCCAGGGCTTCACGGGCAAGCAGGGAACGTGAGTTGCTTCCCCCTTCCTTGTGTCTCTGCTCTCCAGCCCTCCATCCCTCAACTCCCCTATCGCGCTTAGCAGCAATTCGCGCGGGCATCCCGATTGCGGCACGCAACCTGTTTCAGCTCACCAACGACTGGCAATCTCTGCCCCCCAGATTCCACGCGCAACAAGCCATCGACTATGGTAAATCTCCCCGGATCCCGTCGACGTAGACACCAATGGTCCAGCCGGGCGTGGCCGTTCGCGAGCGAATACACAGGGTCTGATACTCGCGATTATCTGCAGGCACCAAGGTTGTTGGCGGCACAAACCCCAAGAAGGCCGGCCAAACGCATCTGGGCCTCCCTGTCTTCGCCAACGTCAGCGACGCTGTGAAGGAGACGGGCGCGACTGCCACCGCCATCTTCGTCCCGTAAGCTCGCCCTTCTGCTGCTGCGAAACCCCCCGGCAATCTACCCGGGACTACCCGCACTAACAAGACCCCAAACCACCAGGCCCCCACTCGCCGCTGCGGGCATCGAGGAGGCTATCGCCGCCGAAATCCCCCTCGTTGTGTGCATCACCGAGGGTATCCCCCAGCATGGTTAGTCTCTCGCTCCCTCCGCGCCGGTCGGGCGATTGCACTGGTCCTCTTGTTGACACACGGCAACGGCAGACATGGTGCGCATCACGTCGATGCTCAAGTCGCAGAGCAAGACCCGCCTGGTGGGCCCCAACTGCCCCGGTATCATCGCGCCCGGCCAGTGCAAGATCGGCATCATGCCTGGCTTCATCCACAAGCGCGGCCGCATCGGCATCGTCAGCCGGTCGGGCACCCTCACGTACGAGGCGGTCAACCAGACGACCCACGCCGGGCTCGGCCAGTCGCTCGTCGTCGGCATCGGCGGTGACCCGTTCAGCGGCACCAACTTCATCGACTGCCTCAAGGTGTTCCTCGAGGACGAGGAGACGGACGGCATCATCATGATTGGCGAGATTGGCGGGTCCGCCGAGGAGGACGCGGCCGACTTCATCCGCGAGCACAACACGGTCAACGGCGGCAAGCCCGTCGTGTCCTTCATCGCCGGCATCTCGGCGCCCCCGGGCCGCCGCATGGGCCACGCCGGCGCCATCGTGTCGGGCGGCAAGGGCGGCGCCGACTCCAAGATCAAGGCCCTCGAGTCGGCCGGCGTCATTGTCGAGCGCTCGCCCGCCGGGCTCGGCAAGGCCCTCCGCGACGAGTTTGTCCGGCGCGATCTGCTCTAGACTCTGGCGTTGTAGTATCTGACAAAAATACTATCCGGGCGCCTCTTGTCTTGTACATGTTAATTCCCTTTCCTTTGTTACTGCGACTGAGGTGCCGCCTAAAACGAGGCTATGGGGCGAGTACAGTGTGCGAGTTACGGCGCTTGGGGGCGCTGGCAGGGTGGCATTGGATGGGGGTGAGGGCGGGCTAGGACTGTGATGGGTGGGAATAGAGGAGCCGAGGGAATAGACATCTAGTTTCATTTTTGTCCGTCTGAGCAGGAGGCCGCGCATGCATGCTTTCCGTGGTACACAACTGATGTCAGCCTCGATGTCGATGCGGGAGGGGCAGTCCCTGAGCGGGTTCCGTCACTCAGGGGCATCCAGATCAGTCCCTACTTCCTTTCCCACCCCCACCCCCACATCACACCTACCATGGAACAAACAGTTCGTCCGAAATCGACCCGAGCTCAACCAATTACTCGGACACGGGACGTATAACTACGCCATCAACAAAGCACTCGGCGCATCTCTCGACGGAAGCCCATCTATCACCATCACTGAGCCATCAAGACAGCCCAGGCACTCCCAGCGGGAGTCATAAAAAAAACCCTATCCACCCACACCCACCCCGACATGGGCTCTCGGCATCCGCACACAGCCCTTAGCCAGTTGCCGGACCAAGCCCCTTAACTCTCGACTTTTCTTGGCTTCTTGTCACGCCCCCCGCGGGAGACCCGGACGGGTCCCACCGCGCTGGATGTTTCTCCCGCGCTAAGTCCGCCTGGCTGTGGGAACCCGAGTGACAGCTTCCGGGAGTCGATGCATCCCTGTTTTGGGGGGCTCTTCTTTTTCCTGCTTCCACTCCCCCCCTCCCCACCCCCCAGAGGTTTCATCCCGTCTGCGGAGTGCCGAGTGCGGTAGAAGCATGGCCGGATGGACCCCGGATGCAACGCGCCTGATGGTCGGAACGGGGATGGGGGAGGCTGCGGTGTTCGGGTCGGACAGGTTGTCCCGGGATGGGGCGAGGGTGGATGGAACGGAATGCGCACACCACATAAGGAACGGTGGTAAGCATCATCATGATCGAGGGCGACGGAGGGGTCCAATTGCGAGGGCGCCTCGATGATTCTCTGTCCTGTCTCTCATCGTTGTTCGATGCTCTGATGCAATCCTGGGGAGTTGGCTTGGGGAGGTTGACGAGCGGCTCACCAAAAACGCTCAAAAGGGGAACGCTTAGGACAAGTCCCAGCTGGCGTCGCATCTAACGACTCGGACCCGATCTCCGATCCCCTCAGCCCTCGATTTACCCAGCTGGAGCAGCGCCTGGCGCCTGATTCGCTGGATGATGACGGCAAGCCACAGCAGCGCAACATCCCTGTTGATCCCTGCCAGACGCCGCCGCCCTGCATTGGCCCGCTGCCAACCAACATCAACTCCTGGCAGATCCTTCGCCAAGGTGCTGGACGACGTCGTCGGGATGCTCTGTCCTTCTCACCGCGAGTCCTGGTCTCCGTCTCGACACAGATGGGGCCTGACCTTGTAGCCCCCCAACAACGCTCCCCCATCCCCCCCATCCTCCACCCCCCGATTGGGCCGCATCACACCCAGCAGAAATGGCATACAGCCGGGCCTGGCTCCCGGCGAAGCTGCGCCACAGCGTCGGCCTCGAGCGCCGGCTGGTCCGCGCCGCCCTGCTCACCGTCGTGTTCATCACGATATTGTCCTTTCTTCAGTCCTCTCGTGACCCAGACACCCTGTCCCAGGGGCCGTTGTCCGCCACCAACCACCCCGCGGGCAACGCTCCATGGGAGAGCTACCCGGATGTCGAGCCCATCGTGAGCACCCAACCCCCAGGCGCCCGCCCCGACATCCGCTTCAAGCCCAGCAGCTTCAACTGGTCGACCGTCTCTGAGCACCACCCCGTGGCCTCGATCCGGCCGCTTCCCACCGCCCGTCCAAAACAGTTCCCCCCCACCCAGCACAACTTCTCCGCCTACGTGCACGACGACACCTCCAAGCGCCGACAACAAGCCGTGCGCCGCGTCTTCCTCCGCAGCTGGACCAGCTACAAAACCCACGCCTGGCTTTACGACGAGCTGTCGCCCGTCACGGGCAAGGGCAAAACTACCTTTGGCGGGTGGTCCGCGACCCTCGTCGATGCGCTCGACACGCTCTGGATCATGGACCTGCGCTCCGAGTTCCACGCCGCCGCCGCCGCCGCCGCCCAGCTGGACTGGGCCGCGACCCAAGACACAGCCGTCAACGTCTTCGAAACCACCATTCGCCACCTCGGCGGGCTGCTCTCCGCCTACGACCTCAGCCGGGAGGCGGCGCTGCTCGAGAAGGCGCACGAGCTCGGCACCATGCTCTATATCGCGTTCGACACGCCCAACCGCATGCCGCCGTTCTGGTTCCGCTTTGACGACGCGAAACGCGGGCGGCAGGCCGCTGGTGCCCGCGACCCCGCTGCCAGTCCCTGCTCGCTGAGCTTGGAGTTCACGCACCTGGCGCTGCTGACTGGGGATCCCAAATTCGCCGACGCGGTCGCGCGCGTGGGGGAGTTTTTGGAGGCGTCGCAGGGGGACTCGAAACTGCCTGGGCTGTGGCCGAAGTGGATCGATTTTGCGGCGCTGTCGGTTGGGCGGGAAAATGTGTTTACCATGGGGGGGCTGGCGGATTCGATGTATGAGTATCTCCCGAAAATGACCGCGCTGCTGGGTGGCGACCATGGGGTGCAGTACGAGAAGATGTACCGCGCCGCGATGGACGCTGCGCAGAGGCATCTGCTTTTCCGGCCGATGATCTCCTCCCCGGACCTGGACCCAGAAGGGCAGGCCGCGCTGTTCCTGGGGGATGTCAACGTCCGCGCGTCGGGCATGGAGCGGGTGCCGCTGGCGCAGCACCTGGCGTGCTTCGCCGGAGGGATGTTTGCGCTGGGCGGGAAGCTGTATGGGATACCCGAGCATGTCGGGGTGGGCGGGAGGCTGGCGAGGGGGTGCGCGTGGCTGTATGAGGTGTTTCCGACGGGGTTGATGCCCGAGGAGGCGCTGATGCTTGCGTGTGAGGGGGCCGAGGGGGAGTGTGAAGTGGACTGGGAGAGCGTTAAGGAGGCAGGGGAGAAGGGGCAGAAGGGGATGAAGGGGGGGAAGGGGAAGAAAGGGGAGGCGCCGCTGCCGGTGGACAAGGGGGTCAAGAGTATCAGGGACGCGAGGTATATTCTCCGGCCGGAGGCGGTGGAGAGTCTGTTTGTGATGTGGAGGGTGACGGGGGAGGAGTTGTGGAGGGAGAGGGCGTGGAAGATGTTTGAGAAAGTGGTGCAGTCGACCGAGACGCGATTCGCGAACTCGGCGATTGCGGATGTCAATGTGGCGGGGGAGACGGAAAAGTTGGATTCGATGGAGGTGAGCGGCTTTTTCTTTCCCTCTTTATTACCCTGCGGGAAGGGGAATGGAAGAAAGCGGTTAACTGACGGCTGGACAGAGCTTCTGGCTGGCCGAGACGCTCAAGTACTTCTACCTCATCTTCTCGCCGCCGGACCTGATCAGCCTGGACGACTACGTGCTCAACACCGAGGCGCACCCGTTTCTCCGACCAAAGTAGGGCGGGCGGGGATCGGGGGCGCAGTATCGGTTTATGGTCAGTCGTCCCAGGGATGCGGGACGGCGCAGGCCCAAGTTAGCCATTTTCGGGGGCCATTGCAGCGCCAGCAAGTCCTGGATGTCAGGGCATGGCCGTGCCAGGCCAACCTCGGTGGGAGGCAGGAATGAGGCATGCCAGTCGCTGTTTGGCCCCAGGTTGGGGGCGTGTCAGCCCAGACCAGGGCAGGCAGTCTTGCATCTCTTGCTCGGGAGCTGGGTGGTGATGGGATCGCTGCATTGGCAGGTTTCGATGGCCCCTGCATGTTGGAAATACGTCGGCGCTTGTGGTGGCGGCTCGAGCAGGGGACACGCAAAGGCTGTCTTCCCACCTGGCTGGCTGGGCCAGACCTGTGCAAGGCGGATGGTATGTCGTTGGGATGCCTCACACACACCATCAATGTCCAACGTGGTGGCCAAGAAAGACGGCGGCCAACACGCAGCGGCTCAGCGCCAACCTTCACAGCACAGGCCTACTACTCCTTGTGCATTGGTGTCCCAGCTGTGTCTCTGCACTCTTGGTTTCTCGCTGGTGGCTTCGTCTACCCTCTCTGAAGCCAGGCCAACCATCAATCCATCGCTTCCTGTTCCCAGAAAGCGCCCACGTCAAGGAATCCGCCTGCTGGCTGCAATAGAGCCTTGCATTTTGTTAGATCTAGCTATAACGACCGCAAAGCGGAGGTGCATGCAAATGAAGAAAAAAAACCAAAAGCTACAAATCCCAGAAAGTGTCCGCCTATCCGTCCCCTGCCCTTCCCTGTCCTGCCCCGTTCCGTGAACTCCTTTCCCAATGCAAAGATAGGAAACATGACGGTGCTTTCTCTCTCTCCCCAAAGCCAAGCCAAATGTCGCTGTGATGGTTTGTATTCTGCTGTACTTCTTTCCCCCCTCCCTGCGGTATCCGCTCACAAATTATCCCCCGCTGTGATGTGGTACCTCGGAGAGACGGATGTGTCCGGTGATGGAACTAGGTGGGTGGTGAGCGAGCGAGGGAGGGGTCTGCTCGTAGCCCGGACTCTGCGAGGCGGGTCTCTTTTGAAGCCGGTGCTGCGGTGATCGCATCCACACATCCCTGCCGCCGGCTACTGCTCGCCGAGGAGCCGGGCCGTGATATCGCCCATGTATGCCTCCTCCAACTCGTAGTCCTCGCCGCCGTTGCGGTCGATGCCGACAAAGACGAAGGCCTCGACCACGGCATCGACGTCGAAGCCCATGTTGACGAAGCGGTCGACCAGGTCTTGGTTGTAGCCCTTGTACCTGGAGAGAGAAATGCTCGATCAGTATCGTTTGGTCCTTCCAAGGTCCCCCATCCCAGCACACCCAACCCCGAAGCATTTCATACCTCGACGGATCGTTCTTGGCCACCGGCGGGGGCGCCTTTTCGCGGCCCTGCTTGGGCTGCTCGCGGCGCGGCGCACCGGCGTACTTGACGGCCCAGTCGTGGGCCTTGATGGCGAACTCGTCCGGGTCCTCGAGCAGCATCTTGGCCACCTCGGCGTCCTGCGGGTCCTTGGGGTTCGGCGACTCGAGCAGCATGCGCAGCGAGATGAGCGCCATCTTGATGGTGCCGACGGGCGACCACCCGGTGCCGAGCGTGTCGAGGCAGATGGCACCCTGCGTGGGGTTGGCGTTTCGTTAGTCTCCCCCTCTCTCATAGAAATATCTAGCTTCCTGGTGTGCGCAAGGCTGGCCGGCCCGGGGTGGTGCTCGGTCCTCGACGTACCGTCACGCTGCTGACGTTGGGGTGCCAGATCTTGGTGTCAAACTTCATGACGGGCGACTTGAAGGGGTACATGTCCGGGATGACGATGTCGATCTGGAAGCTGCCGCCGGCATACGGGGTGTCGGGGGGCCCGGGAAATGTGCCCTTGAGGTGCGTGAGGTTGGCGGGGTCGATGGGATTCGCCAGCACCCCCGAGGCATCCTTGTCGTTGTGTATGTCGGCGAGCTCCTTGGCGATGCGGCGCTCGCGGGTGGTGGCCATGGTCGGCGGCGGGTGTGCGGAGGAGTGGCCGGCGTCGTGCCGTGGGGATCGTGGTCGGTGTTGCAGGAACAGGGCGAGGTCGGGGTGGTGGTGCGGTTCCGCGGCGCGGATGGGGAGGAGGATGGAGTGGGAGGTGGGCTCAGCTCTGGCTGGCAGAGCCGCGCGCGGAAACGGCCTGTGGAGGGGTAAATCGGCGGCGGCAACACGCTGGGCTCACTTAGTGGTGGGGAAGCGACGGGGCAAAAATGGTCACTAGCTGCAGCTGAGCGGGGGTGGCGAGGAGATCAACTTAGGAAAGATGGGAGAAATAGAGAGAGGGAGAGGGAGAGAGGTCAGGGCCAGAAATCCAGGCTTGTATGTATGCCTCGCTACGTAATGCACCGCAGGCAGGGCTCTGCACCGTCTCTCGCGAGGTATGGAGTAAGATTTCAGACGTGGAAACGAGCAGCAGCCTGGGCGGCGGGCCGTGCTGATCGCTCGTCTGCTCAGGTGGCTCAGGCTCAGTCGGGCTCGCTCAGGCTGGCCTTCTTCTCCCTAGCACCCGCCCTCCCTGCGACGGGGAATGCCCGACCAGGCCCAGCACTGGCGCACCTTGGGGGTTGCATCGTCTGGATGGCATGTTTGGCCGCGTCGGGTTCGGCCCCGTTGCAAACGGAGCGCCTTGACGGGCGGTTGGCTGCATGCTGCGAAGCTTCTGGGTCTCTGCGTCCGTGGTGTGGAGGCGAGCTCAGGAAGAGCTCATGCCATGATTTGATGGAGACGGACGTTTTGCGCTACTCGTCGGGGCTGCGAGCGCCCACCTGAACCTGGAACCACGCAGCAGCGGCTTCTGTCAGTGTCAGTCAGCACCTGCCAGACGTGCCAAGCCAGCATGGATCGCCCTGTCAGCAGCCTTTCCCCCAAGCCATACTTGCACCAGTGGTCCGTGCTTGTTGGCGCGTCGCCTGCCGCCTGGCGGCTCCCAGCCAGCTCGCCGCAAAGCTCCAGCTCGTGGGCTGCTGATGGCAACAACCGAACCAACAAACTCCCAACACCATCACCATCATCGACATCGACACCGCGGCACCCACCTCATTGCATTCCACCCTGGGTGCGCACAGTATCGGGTTCTTCCTGATTGTTTTCCCCTGATCGCCAAACCGACCGACCACATCTCTGCCTCTGGCGTGCACACAACACCGCAACCATGGTGCGTCGAGTGGCCCTCGCAGCCGCCTGCAGCCCGCAGACTGCATCCTCGGGCCGACTGGCATCGTGCTGACAACTCCTGCAGGGCCAGAGTCAATCGGGCATGGGCGGTGGGAAGGATGGACGGGATGAGAAGGACAAGAAGGTATGTCGCCCCGATCGAATCATGCCACGGGCCTTGTTCGCTGCCTCGTCTCTGATCCAACCCCAACCACGCTGACCAACCTCACCGCAACAGAAAGACAAGCCCAAGTATGAGCCGCCCCCGAGACCGACCACGCGCATCGGCCGCAAGAAGAAGAAGGCCGGCGGCACCAGCGCCGCCGCCAAGATGCCCCCCGTCTACCCGACCAGCCGATGCAAGCTCCGGTTACTGCGCATGCAGCGCATCCACGACCACCTGCTGCTCGAGGAGGAGTACGTCGAGAACCAGGAGCGCCTCCGGAAGCTCAAGGCCGCCAAAGACGACGCCGCCCCGACCTCGGAGATGGAGTCCACCGATCGCATGGCCGACGAGCGCAGCCGCGTCGACGACATGCGCGGCAGCCCCATGGGTGTCGGCACCCTCGAGGAGATGATCGACGACGACCACGCCATTGTCTCCAGCACTACCGGTCCGGAGTACTATGTTAGCATTATGAGCTTCGTCGACAAGGACCTATTGGAGCCCGGCGCCAGCGTCCTGCTGCACCACAAGACCGTCAGCATCGTCGGCGTGCTCACAGACGACACGGACCCGCTCGTGAGCGTCATGAAACTGGACAAGGCCCCCACAGAGTCATACGCGGATATTGGTGGTCTGGAGCAGCAGATTCAGGAGGTGCGCGAGTCGGTCGAGCTGCCGCTGCTGCACCCTGAGTTGTACGAGGAGATGGGCATCAAGCCGCCCAAGGGCGTCATCCTCTACGGTGCTCCGGGTACCGGAAAGACGCTGCTCGCCAAGGCCGTGGCGAACCAGACCTCTGCAACATTCTTGCGGATCGTTGGCAGCGAGCTGATCCAGAAGTACCTTGGTGACGGCCCGAGGTTGGTCCGGCAGCTGTTCCAGGTAAGGCCGGCACCCAACCACCCTCGTTGAAGAAACACTCACTAACACCGCTCCCAACAGGTTGCCGCCGAGAACGCCCCCTCAATTGTCTTCATCGACGAGATCGACGCCATCGGCACCAAGCGCTACGACTCGACCTCGGGCGGCGAGCGCGAGGTGCAGCGCACCATGCTCGAGCTGCTCAACCAGCTCGACGGCTTCGACGACCGCGGCGACGTCAAGGTGATCATGGCGACCAACAAGATCGAGACGCTCGACCCGGCCCTGATCCGCCCCGGCCGCATCGACCGCAAGATCCTGTTTGAGAACCCGGACCAGAACACCAAGCGCAAGATCTTTACGCTCCACACCAGCAAGATGTCGCTCAACGAGGACGTCGACCTCGAGGAGTTCATTGCGCAGAAGGACGACCTCTCGGGCGCCGACATCAAGGCCATATGCTCCGAGGCTGGCCTCATGGCCCTCCGCGAGCGCCGCATGCGCGTCCAGATGGCGGATTTCCGCGCCGCCCGCGAGAGGGTCCTGCGCACCAAGCAGGAGGGCGAGCCCGAGGGGTTGTATCTGTAATGGGGCGTGATGTTGCTGTATGAGGAGGGGTTGGGGTTGGGGTGGCGGGAGACGAGAATGCAAATAGACAAGCGATTTGCCTGTTCCGACTGCGTGTTCCCCCAAAATTGTATGACGAAACGCTACTTGGTTTCACCCCGAATGTCTTCATTGCCGCTCATAACCCAACCATGCTTGTAACTCTTGCCCAAAAATGATAGCCAGTCCCCTCCTCTCGCCATGATATCAAGAATGGTGGATGAAACAAAAGCAAAAGAGATGGGAACTGTGAGGCTCGAACTCACGACCTCAGGATATCCCAAGCTTTTGAAGCTGGGTCATACAACGGTATGAGACCTGCGCTCTTCCAACTGAGCCAAGCTCCCTTTGATTCGTTGAAAATGAAAACATTTTAGAGACTTATGTGCTTCGTCTCAGGGTTAGGGTTCATGACACCAGTCTCTGTTTTTGAGCCAGATGTTGATTTCTGTGAGGGTTGAGGTGCGTGAATTGGGGGGAACCCTGCTGAAATCTTTGGCTTTTTAATTCTCAGATCGTGAATACTTTCGACTGTAGGCTGCTGCTGGCGGCTGGGAGTTTGGAATTCATGAACCTGGTCGCTCAAAAGAGATTCAATATTTGTCAGAGTTTGGATGGACATCATGGATCAATGGGTTCAGAACAGTGACAACAGCTGACACAAATTACAGCCTCAGAGAAGTAAAATTTTATAATGTCCTGCGTCTATTGAATATTCGTTCTCGGGCATATGGAGAAAATGGCATCGGGATTGGTGGTTGACTTGCTACCTCTGAATAATGACATTTTCCATGTTTGTCAAGTGTCACAGGCCTAGCTGTGACCATGGTACATGGTGTGCGATGACGGTTCGCTAGGACAGAGCGAACAACGTTCCCATCTTTTGGGTGTTACGCAGTGGTCGTCGCACCCACCCGTGACATCAAGTTTCTTGATCTTGAACAAATTAACCACGGAACTTGGCAGTATTCCTAACGATGGACCTAGGCAAGATCGGTACAGGTTTTTTATCCGACCAGGCAACTGGCACGGTTTTCCTGTACAACCAGCTAGTCAGTCGCACCGGCATGCCCCATTAGAGGGTGAAGCGGTAGTATGAACAATAATAATAATAACTTGGCAGTATCCTGAACAGAATGAACTAGGAATTTAGTGTCGAGCTCGAGGTCATAGTACCTGACTTTGATCATGTCCCCAAACTTTTGCACACGGTCGGAGCAGACAGTAATGACAATCTTGGGAGCGAGGACTGGTGGTAGGGAATAGGCCAGCAAAATGAGAGCACCAGAACTAGAGGAACTCCCCAGTGTTTCCACTCCATGGGACCTCCCCTACTTGACAACAACTGAACCCAGATATCATACTAGTAGATCAAGCTTCTCGCAAGTGGATGAAGATGTCATTCCTCACGGGACACCTCGAAGGATCCAACAGCTCGAAAGCAATACGGAGGTTTTGTTCTCCAAAGTAAAAACAAACCGTGTTAAACACACTCCTAAGACTTGTCTTGCAATTTCCCCATTTCCTCCTTATACAACCCTCCCTCGATGGTTCTTTTACGCTCGGCAATGGGCAACCGTTTTCAGTCTTGCCTAGATCCTTGCCCGACAAGTGAGGTTTTTCTGTACCGAGTTGGCTTGTTTCCCTCCCTCTTCAACCTTGTTGCCCCAAACCGGATGAGTCCAAGCACTCGACTCAACAACCCCCAAGAAGACATCCTCAGTACAACGAGCTCAGGAGAATGCACAACAACGGAAATTGCGGAGGGGAACTTTCGGGTGACACAATTTGCTGTTGTGTCTCCCGAAAGTTCCCCTCCTCAAGGCCCCAGCAGGCCCTCCACTTTAGCTCAGGTTCCGTCAGGCGCTACTCAGGGCGGCTCAGGGCGGCTCAGGACCGCTCAGGATTGCTCAGGGAAACCGTCAGAAACGGCTTAGACGGGCAGGCAGCGCTCTGCACGTCGGCAAAGTGGAAATGGCAACTCTTCGCGAGGTGGCAGGGGGATCAACTTTCCTGCCAGCGGGGATCCCAAGGCCCAGGGCCTTGCCCATAAAGCCCACTGCTGCCCCAACTTGCACTCCCGAGTTCATCATTGCCCTTCAACTTTCCTGTCACCGTATCTTCTCTTATCCCCCAGAACACGCCCGGGATCATTGATTTGCCGTCGCGGCACAGCGTCTTCCTCAGTTATCTGCTCTTTTTACACCTTCTCCTCGGAGATGGGCAGAAAGAGGACCGCCGAGGATAGAAGGAGGCATGCAGAGAGGAATGGCTACGTTGACGATGAGACGGCCGCGGGCGTCGATGACACTCCTGTTCCACGCAATGTCTTGCCTTACACGAAAGAGAAATACGATGAGCAACTGAAGTTGTGGGAGGAGTGAGTTGCCTTCCACCCACATCATCACAGTTGCCATTTCCACTTTGCCGACGTGCAGAGCGCTGCCTGCCCGTCTAAGCCGTTTCTGACGGTTTCCCTGAGCAATCCTGAGCGGTCCTGAGCCGCCCTGAGCCGCCCTGAGTAGCGCCTGACGGAACCTGAGCTAAAGTGGAGGGCCTGCTGGGGCCTTGAGGAGGGGAACTTTCGGGAGACACAACAGACTGTCCTTGTGAGGGGTCCTTCCCCGAAACCGAGCCTCAACGACAAGCCCAACATCACTCCTCGCTCCAGGGACCAACGAGACTGGCAACTAACAACACCACCCCAGGTTCAACAGTGAAGCCCATAAGCTTGGTCCATCCTTCGACGTATCCCCCCCCCCCTCCCCCCCTTCCCCCCCGGCTGCCATGTTCAAGAACTCAGTCTCTGCCCATTCCCCCCCCTCCCCAGCAGGAAATACCAAGAAAGCGCAACTCAGCTGCTCCTTCAACGTGCCCCCCCACAGGCCACGAGTCTCCCCTCCCACATGACCCAACAGAGAGGAGCCCAAAGGAGCCCGGCGGTGACAGCGGAAGGTTGACATGACCAATATCATTGAAGCCACGGACCAAGCACATGGCTCTATCTTGCGGGTTCATCAAACAGTGGGAAGCCGCCCACAGCTTGGGAGGAGAGGCGACACGGCGAGGCATGCGCTGCCGATGGGCCCTGCAGTTTCGCCCTGTAAACACCATCGAGCACGCGATGACGCATGCCCGGCAGCAGAAACACCGTCGATTGTACATGAGTCCTCCAATACCTCGTTTCAGCTCCAAGTTGCCTGTCTTGACTGTCACACCACTGCACTGCATGGGTTCACCCAATAACGCATCTCACAGACAAAACTCCATGATGACTTCACCAGCCCACCCGGGCCCGTCCTTCTTGCATTTCACAACCAAACTAGCCGCGGTACAGATTATGGTCATTTATTCAGCATGAGCGGGGCGCTGGCTGAAGCATCCCGTCCGGCTGCCGTATCGAGAGGCGTGACTCAACAGCGCCTCTGCCCAACGGCGCCCACGAAGTAGCTTCCGCCATCGCCGGGTATTTCGTTTTGTGCTTTCTTCATCCCATGCAACCTCGGTCTCCATTGGTTGATCTCATGTATTTTATGAGGTCCCAAGCCTGGGACGCACAGTGAGTCAGATAGCCATTGCCTATCCCCACCATCCACGCAAATCAAGTTGATGCCCTGAACCACCGCGCCAATCTAGAGTGAAACCACATAAAGGACAAGGAGGTGTGCGAGTTGGCCACTATCTCTAGTAGCCGAAGGCCTTGAGGGCCTCCGTCGTCTTCGTGTCGACCTTCGCCGTCTTCTTCGCCTCGGTGAGCTGCCTCGCCGCCAGCTTCTTGCGCTCGTAGTAGGCAGCGCCCTTCGCCTTGCGCCTCTCCTCGAGCCTGCCATCGTGTCAGCATTTCCGTCCGCCCCCATCCCTGGGCAACACCCCCGAGCTCCCGTCTTTGAACGCACCTCTCGACAACATCCTGGTACTTCCAGCCGACCTCGTGGCTGAGGCGGCCGACGGTGCAGTACTTGCGGCCGGGCTGCAGTCTCAGGACACGGAGGGCCTGGGGAACAACCATCTTCTTCTTCTTGTCGTACGGGGGAGGGACACCCTCGAACACCTTGAGGCGCTCAAGGGCGGCGGCACCGCGGGCGGTCTTGTGGGGGATCATGCCACGAACGGCCTTGTAGAAGATCCGGGACGGGGCGCGGAAGTGGAAGGGACCTGCAAGCAGTCAGAATCGCCTGGTCGCCGGTGAACTGATCGTTGAGGGGATGTCGACTCACCACCGCGGGTGGGGTTGTACCGAGTCATCTTGCGAAGGTAGGCGTGGTACTTGACTGTGGCGGACTGTCAGCTTCCTGTTCATCGTGTGTGTACTGTTGTACCGCCCCCCATCTCCAGCACCTGAACCCATAACCCCCAAGGTGCCATCCCCATTCCGTCCCTCAGGGCGCCATTCCCAAACCCCCTCCAAGATCGAAAGAAAAATGTGGCACGTACGCTTCGCGCGGAAGAACTCGCCGGAGATGTTGAGGGCCTCGCAGCGGACAACGACGATCTTCTGGCCGCTGAGGAGCTGCTTGGCGACGATGCTGGCCAGGCGGCCAAGCAGGTGGCCCTTGCCATCGATCACGACCTGTTCAAGACGCCCGTCAGCCATGCTGCTCTCCCGACTCTCGTCGCGTCCCCGACCATCCCGCCGTCCTCGGTTTCCCCTCGGCGTCGTTGCTCGTTCCGGATGTTTGCGTCGCGATTCCGGGGCGACCAGCGCCGCTCGCTCGCCCGCGGTGCTTTGGCGGTGCATCAATTAGGGGGACGGGGAAAAGAGAGGGCGAACGTACCACAGACTCGAACGAAGACATTTTGCCGCGGTGACCTGGGCTAGAGAAAGGAAAGAAAAGGTTGATCAGTCACACTCCGGCTGATCGAGTCGCAGCTGGCTGCTTCCTTACCCTTGTGATGGTTGATGGTCGGTCTTCTTTTTGTGTGTGCTGAAAATTGGCCTTGGTGCAGCCAGTCAGTACCGCAGAAATGCGCTAGGCCACATCCGGATCGAGCGGATCTCTGCGAGCGAGCGTGAGTTTTTGCCTCAGGCACCAAGAGATAGGGTTAGACCTACGGTGCCCCGATTTCAGTGGGGCCAACGGCTCGTCCTGCTTTCCCCAGACGGACCCACCACCAGCTTGTTGCATTGACGGCGGCCGAACCACAAGCTCGTCCATCCACCCGACACTGGCTTTCTGGGGTGTGTTGCACGGCAGTGCAGTCATGGCTCATGGAAATGGAAACGCCAAACAGGACGACTTCATGATTCAGGGTTTTACCCTACTATGCTACTCTTCCAACCAAACAACATGTCGGGGTTACATGCAAGAGTTGAGAATACTGCTTGCGAGGCCGCAACCCAGGCGCAAGCAGTGGCTTTGCAAAACGAGATGCTTCATCTCACAAGGGCCCGCTGCACCTGGTGTAATTGCGCCCAACATGCCCCATGCTCCGAATGCTTCGACACCTCACCTCCAAGTTGCAAAAATTGTGAACGAAATCCTCTGCCGAAGCCCCCACCGCTATGCAGCGCTCTCAAAAACGGAAAGTGACAGAGTCATGACAAGGAGAGGAATTAGAGAGATCATCATATCATATTCAAGTGGAGAGAAGGGCATGCCACCCAAAACGTAGATACGGACTGAGCCTTTCGGCATATCATGGTCGAAAGGAAGAATGATTTGAGAGTCGTTCAAGCCGAGCTCTTAGCAACGGCGTCGATCTTGTTGAGGAAGCTCTGGACCTCCACGACGAGCGCCTTCCGCCTGGCCCGCGCCCCTTCCTCCGAGGATGTCTCGATCTCGTCCAGCTTCAGCAGGATCTTCTGCATGATGGTCTCGGAGAGCTTGCGGTGCTCTTCGCCGCGCTTCTTGGCGTCCCGGGGAGGGTCGGCCTCGAACTCCAGGCAGAGCGGCAGCCAGTTGTTGTTGAACTCGGCGGCGAGCGCGTTGAGCCTCTCGATGGGGCCACCGGGTCTGCCCACAGGGGCGGCGGGGGGAGCGCTGGCTGCCGAGACGGCCGAGCCGGGCGATTGGGTCCGAACCCTAGAGACGGCTCTCCTCCTGTTGCTGTCCGTCGGAACCTCCAAGCCCATTCGGGAGTTGCTGTCCCGAGGGCTCTGGTCTCCCCACCTCCCAGACCTGCCAATCCTCGGTGACGTCGGTGACGCCGGGTGCGGCCCAGACCTGTCCCGCTCGTCGCGACGCTCGTCGCGGCTGACCACAGAGGCCTCCTCGCTGCTGACGCTGCTGCCGCTGTGGCTCGACTCCCCGAGCACCATCAAGAGCTCGCTGTTGTCCTTAACGCCGTAGTCGCGAACGGGGATGTCGCCCTTCTTTAGCCGACGACCCTTGTAGAAGAGCTTGATCAGCTTCGCCTGGCGGTCCGAGAGGTCCAGGATCATGGCGACGCGCTCTCGCACGTCGGTGACCAGGAGCTTCCCATCCCCGATGGAGTAGGCGGGAAAGTGTTCGTGGTATGTGTACCCCTGGTGCTGAATCAAGATCACATCGTCCTCGGGCTGGCGCCGGCCGGTATAGGCTTGCGAGGGCGCCGATGTGGAGTAAGGGTCGTGGATGTGCGACTGAGTCGTGTACGGGCGTGGGATGTCACGGCCGCGGTCGTCCAGGTCGGCCGAGGTGATGTAGCTAAAGTCCCCGTCTCTCACGTCGGGGACACGGTCCTGGGCGCCAAAGACTGAAAGGGGCCAGCGGTTCGAGAACCCATAGCGCGGCATGTTTCCTGACTTTGTGTTGCCTTGGCGAGCCCGGGATGCGACGGTCGGGACGGCGCCGAGGAGCACGATGACACCGGCGGTGGTGTAGAGGGTTGTCGGGGAGAGGCCGGTGGTTGATTGGAGGTACTCGGTGGCACCGGCCAGGCGGTTGGCGGTGCTGTCCAGGTACGGCTGCAGCGAAGCTGGGAGCTGCAGCACGGCCGAAGTGATGTTACCGGCAAGGTTGGCGAACGAGGCACCCGGTGCTCCCCAAATCCCCGACCCGGAAGCCACTTTGACGACGGAGGTGTGGTCCTACGACAGATGCCGCCGACCTGATGGAGAAAGCAGAATAGGGAAGAGAAGAAAGTGCGTAGAAAGGGGGGCTGTATAGTTTATCAGCCTGCTCGTCGCCGGGTACGGTAAATACAGCGGTGCAAGGGATCGTCGAGTTTGCTGGCGGGATGCATCAGTCGTGGGAGGGAAAACGAGGTGGTGCCAAGCTGGCGAGCCAATGGCCACAGTCGGGCTTGGATCGAGGTGCCAAAGCCGTGATGTTCTCGCGACTGGGTTCCGGAACTGGTAAGGAGACAGCTCCCCGTGACGATCGCCGCCTTCTTCGGGGTGGGCAAAGGTCGGGTCGAGCGTGGAGGGAGGGAGGGTTGGTCTGGTCGCGGTAGCAGCCCGTCACGTTTTGGGTGAGCCACGGCGGGCAGTTAGTCTCACTCTCTCGCAGGGCCCAGGGCCCAAATTTCAGAGTTCTGGCCCCGTGGTCTGAGGACCCCGCATCAGTCAATTGTGGACCCCGTAGCTGGCTCCACTCACCGACATCCATCATTTCGTGCATGCAGCTCGCAGCGCCATCAGCGATGAGAAGATTGAGGGCATGGAGAATTGTTCCGAGCATTGTTCGCCACGTCGCGATGCTGTCCTCGAGGCGAAGGGCGAGCGCAACAAGGCCGACCGCGATGCCGCACTGCGCCCAGGTATTATCGGCCCCCAAGGAAACAAGAAGCAGTCTTCCAACACTCAGCATCAGGATGCGCATGATTGGCCTCAAGTCGACCCGCCAGCGACCAACAAGCTTCTCCCCCGCTGAGGTCTCCCGCTGAGGTTGACTGCCTGAGTGGTGCCATGCGTGCGTCCATCCCGCGTCCGGCCAGTCCTACCTTGAGCAGAGAGTCCTGCCCGCGGACCATCATGCTTGAGCCGCGCCGAGCAGTCTTGCTCAGCCGACTTGACTGGGAACTTTCCACGAGGCCAAATGCGGCCGCTTCGTCGTCCCAAGTCGCTCGGTTTGCTCTCGGCTTCTGCGGCATTGAGCGAATCACGGTCCAGGGCCCAAGACGATGAGGTCATGCCTCCCTGACGAAAATGCAGAACGGGTCACCCTGGATTGGAAATGGGTAGGCATTGCGAATCGCATTGCTTCTGTTTCACAAGACGCCTTGGGGAGCTGACTCTGCCATGAGGCCGTTGTCCTGCTTTGCTCGCGTCTTGCTGGGTGCTGTTTCTTCAACTTTGACCCCTGTAGCCTTTGCGTCATTGACTTGATGGCGGCCTCGAGAACCGAAACAGGAATGGCGGACTCGAGGAGGAATGACGGACCCCGACGGCAGCGCCCAGGGCAAACGCCTCACAAAGCCCCCATGTCGTCCACTTGCCCTCTTGGTTCATTGCTACTCCGTATCGCTGGATACCTGGGCGTTGAAAGGCACATTTTAGCTGGAGGGGGCAACCACAACCACGTCTGCGAACTGCAGAGCGCTATTCCGTATTCTTGTTCAAGTCAACCGAGCAGTTGACGCTTTGTGCTCGACCTGGGGTCTCTGGAACCCATCCCGGCTCTTGGTGACCAAACAGGAAAGGCGGATCTCAAATCCATCCAGGGATTGCTCGGCATCAAATCTGAATCCTCGGCAAGCAATCGCTTTCCAAGGGGTTCCAGGCGAAACCCCTCCATCTCAGTCAGCAAGAACGAGCCCTCTTGTCTGTCGGTTGCACATCGTTTTCTGCCGTCGCCCCAAGTCTTGATCCCTCATTGCCCTTTCGCTTTCGGCTAGTTCCGGTTGACAAATACTTTGGCGCCGCCGATCTCGTCTTGCGTTGCGCCTTCCATAGCTAGCATCAGCCGGGGACCATAAAAAGGGAGCCCACCTGCCCCTCAGCATTCCATCATTTCCAGAATATCACCAACCCCGCAACGACTTCCATGTCCTTCATCTTCCGCAGACTCTTCGGTTCAACGCCAACAATCACAATGGAGGCCGCCCAGAAGAAAGCCCAGGCGCTGATTGACGAGAACGCCGTCAGTACGTACATCCCTCCCCTCGCAACACTCCCACCACACCACCCCTTCCCCCTTCCCAACCACCCCCGGGCAAAATGCTAACTACCACGCAACAGTGGTCTTCAGCAAATCCTACTGCCCCTACTGCAACAACACGAAGCGCATCCTCGACGGGCTCAACGCCAAGTACAAGGCGGTGGAGCTGAACCAGGAG
Source organism: Staphylotrichum tortipilum (assembly GCA_033296695.1). NCBI lineage: Eukaryota > Fungi > Ascomycota > Sordariomycetes > Sordariales > Chaetomiaceae > Staphylotrichum > Staphylotrichum tortipilum. The sequence continues at coordinate 54,406 of MU855380.1, read as the reverse complement.
GCCGACGGCGACGACATCCAGAACGCGCTGCACAAGATGACGGGCCAGCGCACCGTGCCCAACATCTTCATCGGGCAGGTGCACATCGGCGGCAACTCGGACCTCGAGGCGGTCGTCAAGAGCGGCAAGGACGGCAAGAGCATCCAGCAGCTGCTGGCTGATGCCGGGGCGCTTTGAGGGAGGGGGTTGTTTGGTTGGTTGGTTGGGAGGGGACGCAAGGGTTCTTGTGTGATGGGGACGAGAGAATGAGGGGAGGGATACCCGGTATAGATAGAGGGGCTGGACACGCCCGTGATGCTGTTGCTTCTGTATTCCAGTATGGCGTGCGAGAAACAGTTCTTGAATGACAAATAGAGTTTTTGAACACGTTTGCCCCCGCTGGACTCGAGTAACCTGATGCTCGGCCGTAATATACAACGAATCGACACACACACCGCCCCACCCAGCTTTTGTTCACTTACACACTGGCACTCACCACCGGCACGACCTGCGCCGCGACGGTGCCGACCGGCCGCTCGACAAACTCCATGATTCCCTCCACGATACTCTTCCGCGCCGGCTCGCTGGCGACCTTCTTGCCGGCCAGGTAATTCATCCACAGCGCCCGCGACACCCTCTCGTCCTCGATCACGCCAATTACCTCCCTGGCGCCCTCTTTCTTCTTCTCGCCGCCGGTATCGTACGAGATGGTCAACCGCCCGGCCTCGTCGCGCACGAGCAGCATCTCCCTGCGCTTGGGCACGCGGCCGCGGTTGAAGAAGGCGCGGAACTGGCGCATGGCCTCGCCGAAAGCGTCGTCGGCGGCCGCGGAGGGGACGGCGCGCGCCTGGATCGCGCGCACGAAGCCGTCGCGCAGGTGGGGGAAGTCGGTGTCGCGGACGGGGACGACGCGGAAGGCGGAGCGCGCGGGGATGCCCGCGACTAGGAGGTCGTTCCATGTGTTCTCGCCCTCGGCCGGGTCGAGGAGCGCGCTGCGTAGCTCGGCGCGCTCGGAGGGCACGAGCGTCGTCGCGATCGGGTTGACCTTCTTGGTGAGCGCGTTCTGGAGCGCCGCGATGTCGGCTGTGGCGACGTAGTAGCCGACGACGTAGACTTCGAAGTTGAGGAAGGTGACGGTGCGCAGGCCGAGGCCGACGAGGGTGTATTCGGTTGATGCGCCCTCTGGGGAGGTTATGATCCGCGTGGTGGGGATCTCGGCGGTTGTTGTCGGGCCTGCGAGCGCAGGGAGGTCGAGTGTGCGGGGGAATGTCGGGACCGTGGTGTTGCCCGTAGGCACCATCTCGCGGCCATCTTTGTCGTGGACGACGACCTTGCGGTCTGCTGCGCTGGGAGCGACGAGGGGGTCGGACGAGGGGAGGCCCGTGTCGAGCTTGGTGGATTCCTTGTCCAAAAGTTCCTTGAGCAGGTAGAGTGTGTACGCGAGACTGATCATGCACGCGATGAGGCCACACCAGAGGAAGAGGCGGCGATCGCGGTGGTATGCCTCGGACTCCTCGCGGACGCGCTGGATGTTGAACGTCTCAACGGCACGCCCCGACCGTCTCCCTTTTTGACGGCGGGAGAAGAATGTCCGTAGTGGGACGTAGACGGGCACATGTTTATGGACGTAGGGGCAGGCGAGGGGGCGGGCGAGGAACAGAGACGGTGAGGCGGCGGCTGGAGGCCGAGCCAGTCGGCGGAGGGCTGCTTGCCGGAGCATGGCGGGGTCGGTTGGAATTGCGCAGGCCAGGTTGATTCTCCTGTTTCTCAGCTGTGGCAGCTGGTCATGGCTCGGGCTTGCACTCGGTCGATGTGCGTGGTTGGGTGCCCCGCTTCGGCGTGCCTGTCGTGACGGGTGCCCGGGTCGGGAGGCGTCGATAATTACGGGGAGCTGCGCATGGGATGGATGGAGCCAGGCGAGGCCAAAAAATTGATTGACATCATGCCTTCCCGCCCTGCCAAGCCCCCCATTCAACTGTCCCCCATTCGTCATCGAGGCCCCGCATCTTTGCCGAGCATGCCGACAATCAGCCGACCCCTGTCTATCTTGAATGTGGTTTCCATGCCTCGAAACTGGAAGACGATCATCAGTTCTGGTTTGGAGAACATGTGTCGTCGTTTACCCACTGTGGCTCTCTCTCCCCAATTTTGCACACCGTCGTCGAGCCTGAATGCTTCGAGAGGGAATCGCATTTCTCATCTCTGCCTCCTGGACTTTGTTCGTCCACTCCCAGCGGGCAGGGGCTCTGTTCGCTTAGCGCGTGGTGTAGATGAGGTCATTCGACACAGCTTGGATCATGGCTAGATCACTGGAAAAGCACCAACTCTGCCCCGAACTGCGGTCTTAGTATTGCAGGGATACCGAAGCCAACTGTTGTCAAGACGTTGGCATGGCTCTGTTTGTCAACACACTGTCATTGTCCATGCGTGAACCCGCTGGCTGCTGACTCGAAATTCTTCAACTTCGAGGACCTCCAGGGCTGCGGGGTCTGCGCGACCCCTGCCCCTCTCTGCCCAGGCATGCGTGCGCTGAGCGGTTCAGATGACATGCCACAAAACCATCCGCTGGGTCTGGCTGGCAGACCAAGTTTCCCACGGGAGTGCGAGTCGCGTGAGGCCCAGGGGGAACCGATGCTTGGATTCGCACTTCAGATGGATGTGAAGGGAGCAATCCGCCAGTCCTGGCATGTCGGCCACTGACATGTCCGACCGCCGACTGGGGGGTGGGAACGCGAATAATTAAGACAACGGCGGCAGCGGTGCCTGGTGTGACAGGCGGCTCGGACGCGCACGAGTTGTGGCCCGCACGAGTTGTGGCCCGCTGGTGTGAGATCAAGAGCCGATGCAGACACAGGTGCGTACGTAATCTGTCGAGAGGTCCAAACCGACCTTTGGAGTTCCTACCCGCGAGAAGGTTCGTCGGGCTATTGCCATGAATGCCGCTGTGGGCCGTCTGCGCTAAAGTGACTGGAGGGTTGGTGCCCAGCACCCAACGTCGCCGTCTCGCCCGACAAGGTGGTTGCCAGAGCAGTGAGTGGGTGGGAGACGGCACAGGTCGCAAGGCTGCAACGATCCAACAACCCATTCTTTGCCCCGGAAACCCACACAAACACAAAACTTTAGTTGGACGTCATCTGGGAGTATGTCGTCGTTGGGTTGCATCACGCCATAGTCTGTCTCATTATCGATCTTACGTATTTTCGTGTTTTTTTTTTCATGTTGTGATGGACATGGGCCGACGTGATCAGGAACAGGAACAAAAATAGGCGAGGGGCCCAAGAGCCAGGATCGTCGACGCTCAGTGGCTGGTCGCTGTCGTCGCCGCTGGGAAATGCATTGCTCAGCAGGCCACTCAAGCCCTGCCCCGCCGCCTCGTCTCCTGCAGCGGGCTCCTGGTGGGCCACACAACAGCACCGTTTGGGCTCTTGTGACTGGAGGCACGACCAGGTCCTGTCATCTTCCTCTTCCTTGGTGTCCGTGGCAGCTGATCGTATCGCCGTTGCCTTTTAAATTCCATCCTTCTTCACCTTCCACTTCACCTGCGCATCCACGGTGGAAAACAGAGGGAAGTTCCTTTGGGTTTTCCAGCATCGACCTCGTCGCGGGCTAGCGCCTGCATCGACCCTCCATCGGCCATCGACACCTCCATCGACGCCAGTGATCACAGCACAGGGCATGCCTGCCTAGACTCTGACTCTCTGACCCTCCATCCCGCCTCCATCTTTCCCTGTCTTCCTCCTTGTTCGGGTCTTCCCTGCTCTGCGAGCCTGCCACCAACCCACCAAACCCAGGCTATTTTAGGCCCTGGCAACCCACTTTGGCGCTCCTGCTCCTCACGACAAGTCAGCTTGGCCCCTGCCGCTGCGCTTGATCACAGCCGACCGCAACCACCAGGGCACGCCCGCCCTCCATCTGGGCACCCTCATCCACACCACCACGACCAACCTGGGACACGCACACCACCACCCCCCCCGCCGCCGCGACCCCGACCACCTAACTACCCCCCGGTCGCGCCGCGCCAACAAGCCCACCCTGCTCCACATCGACCTACCTGCCGCCGCCGCCGCCGCCATCGATCGTCTCCCGACTCCCGACTCCCGCTCCAGCGCGAGTCCCCTCACTCGCCCTTGTTCCCCACTCCCGCTTTCGCAACAACGACAACAACCACAGTCCGCGTGCTGCGCTGCGGACCTGTCACGCTCAGCAGCCATGCGACAAGCCGCTACCATCGATGGCGCGGCCGATCTCCGCGGCCTCGGTGACGCTGATGGCGACCTCGACAATGCCCGCCGCCCGCAGGAGCACTCGCGCTCGACGTCGACGTCGAGCTCCCCCGCCCCGCCCGACAACGAAGAATCCGACTTCTTCTTCGGCGCCAACGACTCGCAGTCCTCGCTCGGCGTGCCCAACCTCCAGGACATGCTGGTCGTCGACGACGCGTGCATGCCGCCCGTGCACCGCTTGCCCAACGAGATCCTGATCGCCATCTTCGCCAAGCTCAGCAGCTCCTCTGACATCCTGCACGTTATGTTGACCTGCAAGCGCTGGGCCCGCAATGCCGTCGATATTCTCTGGCACCGTCCCTCGTGCTCAAACTGGTCCAAGCACGAGTCCATCTGCCAGACCCTCAGCCTCGAGAACCCCTACTTCTCGTACCGCGACTTTGTCCGCCGCCTCAACCTGTCGGCCCTCGCCGACAAGGTTAACGATGGAAGCGTCATGCCCTTGGCCGAGTGCACCCGCGTCGAGCGCATGACCCTGACGGGCTGCGCGAAGCTGTCGGATTCTGGCCTGATCGCTCTCGTGTCCGGCAACAGCCACCTCTACTCGCTCGATGTTTCGCTTCCCCCCCAAACATCGATCGACGCCACGCGCGACCACATCACCGAGGCCTCGATTGATGCAATCGCCGAACACTGCCCCCGCCTCCAGGGCCTCAACATATCCAACTGCCAGCGCATCTCCAACGAGAGCTTGGTCCGCCTGGCCCAAGCTTGCCGGTACCTGAAGCGGGTACGTCTATTCCCTTCCCCAGCGGCGAACATGGCCTTGTCTGCTGACTGACCTGTACCCCAGCTCAAACTCAACGAGTGCGGCCAGATCAAGGACGAAGCCATCCTCGCGTTCGCCGAATACTGCCCAAACATCCTCGAAATAGACCTTCAGCAGTGCCGGCTCATCGGTAACGAGCCCGTCACTGCTCTCTTCGCCAAAGGCCAGGCGCTTCGCGAGCTGCGCCTGGCAAACTGCGACCGTGTTGACGACTTCGCCTTCCTTTCCCTCCCGCCGTACAGGAGCTACGATCACTTGCGCATTCTCGACCTGACGTCGTGCATCGGAATTACAGACCGGGCGGTGGAAAAGATCATTGAGGTCGCGCCACGGCTTCGGAACCTCGTGTTGCAGAAGTGCCGCAACCTCACCGACGCGGCCGTCTATGCCATCTCCCGTCTGGCCAGGAACTTGCACTTTCTCCACCTGGGACACTGCTCCAACATCACCGATGACGGAGTCAAGCGCCTGATCTCGCTTTGTAACCGGATCCGCTACATTGACCTTGGCTGCTGCACCAATCTGACCGATGACTCGGTTACGAAGCTCGCCAGCCTCCCGAAGCTCAAGAGGATCGGCCTCGTCAAGTGCGCCAACATCACGGATGCCAGCGTGATCGCCCTGGCCAATGCCAACCGCCGACCCCGGATGCGTAGAGACCCACACGGCAACCTGATCCCGGTCGAGTATAGCACCAGCCAGAGTTGTCTGGAGAGGGTGCACCTGAGCTACTGCACCAACCTGACCCAGACAGTAAGGAGACCCACGCTCCCCCTCTGCTTTGCCTTGAATACGGCTCTAACTTGTTGTCTCAGAGCATCATCCGGCTTCTCAACAGCTGCCCACGTCTGACCCACCTTAGCCTCACGGGCGTGCAGGCTTTCCTCAGGGATGACCTCGACGCGTATTCGCGTGCCGCGCCACCCGGTACCCAGCCCCCTCCCATAAGCCCGGCAACACGGGTTAGAGCGTTCTTGACTAATACATTGTCCGGAAGAGTTTACGGAGCACCAACGATCGGTCTTTTGCGTCTTTTCTGGCCAGGGGGTTGCCAACCTGCGCCGGCATTTTAACTCAATGACGGCGTCTGACGAGCCTCGGCGGAATTTGCGAACGGCCCCTGGGGGCGGCCCTGCTGGCGCCATCTTCCCGAACGGAGGGTTGCCCGTGGCAGTGCCCCATCTCCAAAACCTCGACACCGGGTTTGACGATGGAGACCCCGACACGGTCGACGATGACGACGATGTCCCCGAGAACGGCTCCGAGATGGTCATTGACACACAACCCTTGCTCGGCACCCACGTGCCGCCACCGCCAGCCCACCACGTCGACGGCACTGTCAACCCCACGAACCCCTTCTCGTATGTGGCAGGGCACCCGCCTTACATCCCCCAATCGATCCCGTTCCACGGCGTCCCGGTAAGCTTCACAGCGATCGCGCCTTTACATTACGCCCAGCACGTGTCGTACCCGGTCGTCTCCACTGCGGCAGCCGCCCAGGAGAATGTTGCGGCTACCAATGCCAACGCCGACTTGCCGGTGACGGCCCAGGCGGCGGCAACGAATGGCACCGCGGCAACCACGGACAACCTGAGCGAACTGACGGCCATCGAAGCACTGATTGACATATCGAGTCAGCTGGACGTGAATGCGCAGTATGGTGCCGCCCAGGCATCTGTTGGGCCCCAATCACAGCCGCCCCCGCCTGGTGGTGCTGGGGGAGCCTGAGATGTGCATTGCTTGTTCCCTTTTTCGGCTGATAAAGGATGTGCTGTTGGGGTCGGGAGCTTTTTATGAAGGCCTGGGGAATTGGGAAACGAAAGGAACATGGATACCCCGGGATGGCATCACGGTTCTCTTTTTTTTACGCGTTGCTTTTTTTCCCTCTTTGCCTCGCTATTTCTACGCGCTATTTTTCGTTTTTATGTGCGTCTAGAGACGCAGGTTTATTTGGGCCGGCCTTTGCTGCCGTTGAGTCTGGTCATATCGGGTTTGCTGTGTGCTGGAGGGCGGGGGATGAGATGTGGACATCGCTCTGAAGTCTGTCTCTTGCCCGCCCTCGGAGGGCTAACTATACCTTGCTGCCTCGTCAGGCTGAGCTTGGATTGTTTTGTTATTTTCCCCCTTGCTATTTTCCTCTTTCGTCTCATCATCTGGGTCGTGATATTGCATTTCGGGGGATGGGAACGGCCATGGCAATGGCAATGGGATGGGGTGGATGGTGCAACGAGACGGCGGTGTTGGTGGACGAATGGGTGGCGAGGACGGGCGTGTCAAGTGATAGATTAGGTGTTGCTTTGTATCGCTTTGTATGGACTTGGGAACCTGGGAGGTTCTTCCACCGCGGCATTCGTTGAGTTTGTGGAATGTGCTTGCTTGTTTGCTGATCTGGTATTTTGGGTGTAATGAGCCGCCGTAGGGCCTGGGGATGGCGAGGTGAGAGGTAGTGGACAGCCGTGAACAATGACAACAGTGCAGTAGCCATGATGCTTGGCAAGTCTCAGTGTCCTGGTTTTGATGGCCTCTGTCTCTGTGGTTTACGTGATCTACGGATGTTCTAGAGAATGGCGGGGCAGATGGCTTAGGCACCGCTCCCTTGGCTGCTGGAACTCGCTGCTGATGACTCACGACCTGGCTCATCCAACACAGCGTGAATGCTATAGAGCATGCAGGCTCTTGATGTATAGGAAGATATGTTCTATGGTTAGTTATCGCTGTTTTGTGCGTGCGTTGATTACATCACGGGGAGTCTGATCACTGTGTATTTTTGGGTTAGTTAATTATTTGTTTGGTTGACTTTGCTATCTACTTGTCATCCCCGCAATTTTGAGGTTGATGTGACGAAGACACTGGGTTTGTTGCTTGGTGACGACATGAAGTCAGGGAGTTGACCCAGTGGGTGCTGGGTGATGGTCCGCTGCAGCTGTCATGACGCTGTGTGGTGGGAGACTGGGCAGTTGGGAATGGCTTTCTTCGGGTGGGGATACAGAACTTGGAAAAGGATCACGGATAGGAGGATGATGAGGGAAGAAAGGAAAAAAAGGGAAAAAAAGTACAAAAAAGCTCGCCACCCAGCCCCCTCGCTGGCCGAGAGGAGGGGGGTGGTTACGAAAATCTCCCTGCTAATTATTGTGGAAAATTTTGCTTCGCTGACCGGGAGTCGAAATCGCGCCACTTCGGTTGCTGAAACCCCCCGCCATGAACCCTCCTCCACACGCCGGTGCGCTTGCCGATGTGGTCCGTTGATTGGGAGGAGGCGGCGGACGTGAGCGTGCTGGACGTTGTATATATACTGCGGGACAGGGGGCTTGGAGGAGTGGTGAGGGCAGGAGCGGGAAGGCCGGGGGGAGGGGTTGGGATGAAAGCTGGCTTCTTGCACCGCCTGGGGTCTTGCCATTGCTGCTGTGGACATGTCGATTCTATCCCACTAGCACATCAACTGGCACATCAACTGGCACATCGACTGGCACAGGGGGTCCTTTACATCCCGTGACAGGCCATCATATCTAGGATTAACACGTCTCATCTATTACTCCTATCTTCATCCTCACCTTTGCCATTAACACTCCTACGCGACATTGGCGACCTTGATCTCAAAGTCGCCAGTCAGGGGTTGGTCAACAACGACATCAGCCGTCTCGGCCTCCCCGTCCCTCTTGCGGCCGGCCCCAATGACTGTGACCTTGGTGATTTTGACCTTGGTCCTATACCCAAAGTTACCCTTGGCCGTCAGCACACCCCGCTTGTAGCGGAAGCTGATCTGCGTGGTGCCCTGCTGCTGAATGCTGACACCGTCATCAAGGTACAGCTGGCCAGTCGCGGTGCCATCAGCGCCAACAGGGACGATCAGCTCAAAGTTCTGCTCCCGCACCTCGGTCGTCGTCATGCCCGACTTGACGCGGGCGGGGATGATGACGCCGCCGCGTAGGAAGAGGGGGATGTCGGTCAGCCCCTGGTTGCTGATGCGCACCGTCTTGCCCTGGCCGCGGATTTGTTTATGCGTGTAGTAGTCGTAGAAGACGTCGTTGGGCAGGTAGACGTCTACGCTGGTGGCGCCCTCCTGCGTGACGGGCGCGACGAGCAGGCCCGGCCCATAGAAGTACTGCAGCTCGAGGCCGAAGGTGTTGGCATCGCTGGGGTAGAGGTAGAACATGGGGCTGATGAGCGGGGTGCCGTCGACCGACTGCTGGTGCAGGGCCGTGTAGATGTAGTCGAGGAGCCTGTAGCGGATGTCGATGGCCTTGCGGGCGGCGGCGGCGACGGTGGGCCAGCGGTAGAACTCCTGCGAGATGGCGGGCGGGTACTCGTTGTGGTTGCGGTAAAAGGGTGCGAAGGCCCCCAGCATGGCCCAGCGCGCGCACAGCGGCTCGGTCGTGCTCGACGCAAACCCGCACACGTCGGCGCCGACCATGGGGACCTGGAAGATGGCGGCAAAGGCCATCACGCCCCGGATCGAGGCGCGGTAGTGGTCCCAGCTGGAGAAGTTGTCGCCGAGCCACTTGCCGACGGCGGCGCCGGCCCCGGCGAAGGTCGAGCGCGTAATGACGAGCGGCCGACGTCCGGGCTGCCGAGCCAGCATTGCCTGACGGGACTGGATGGACATCACTAGAAGGGAGTTGTTGTTAACACCAGAGGGAGCATCGAGGAGAAGGGGTACTTACTGGTTCCATAAAGGTTGTGGACATCATATTCGGCCAGGCCGTTTTGGTGGATGACATCGGTCAGGACGGTCTTGTTGGAGATGCCTCCATGCTCTGCGTTCCACGAATCCATGTACGCCGCCTTGTTGTGGATGGCATACTTGGGGTAGAGCAAGTTGCGGTCAGGGAGACCCTTCCACTTGCCATCCGCCCGGGTGGTGAGCGGCTGGGCCACCTCCTTCGACTCGAGGTCGCGGGTCTCTGGGGCGCTGATTGTCGGCACAGATTCACCCTCGGTTCGCTTGCAGCTTGTTCCCTCGGGCTGGAACTCGCAAGGCCAGCCGGGCAAGGGGCGCGGGGCGTGGGTCCGGATCCCAGGGGGAGTGGGAGGGAAGCCGACGGCCGAGCCGAACGGATCGTCGCAGGGGAAGTAGCACGGGAAGCTGGACGGCTCGTTCATGTCGATCCAAAGACCTGAGATATCGACACCGGTGTCCTTGCTGAAGAACTGGGCGAACTCGTTGTTCCAATACTCGTTGATGTTGGCAGACATCCAGTCCGGGAAGACCGAGACGCCAGGCCACACCACGCCCAGCCACTCGGACCCGTTACTGCGCTTGAGGAAGACATCTTTCTCGACTCCTCGGACGTAGGCTGGGTTGCTGTCGGTCGTGTAAGCCACGGCGGGATCGACCATGACGGTCAGATGCTGGTTGTTTTGGTGGAGGTGGTCAACCAGCTGCCGGAAACGGGGCAGCGGGAACCTGTCCGGGTCGTTGGTAAAGACCTGCAGTTGACGGTCAGTAAAGACTTGATCACAGCCCCGAATGCGCCCGGCCGGCTCTCAAACCCCTGTCAACGTCCGGGACGACCTACCCTTCTCCGATCCATGTAGTCGATATCCACCCATTCTGTCTCGAGGGGAATGCGCGCGACGCTGTAATTCGAGATGACCTCGGCCACCTCAAACACATCGCGGTAGCCGTACCGGCAGTTGTGGAACCCGAAGCCCCAGTACGGCGGCATGGCCGGGAGACCCGCGATCTCGGCGTACTGCCGCGAGACCTCGACCGGGTTCGGGCCGGCGACGAAGTAGAAGTCCAGCACGCCGCCCAGGGTGTTGTACTCTAGGAACTGGCCGGACTTCCCGTCCTTGTCGATCTTGATGTCCATGCCGTTGGAGTTGAGGAGGAAGACGCCGTGGGTGCCGCCCTTGCGGTGCTCAAAGTACACCGGGTGATTGCCGTACAGGTTGGAGTTGTCTGGCAAACCGAAGCTGTCTTGTGACCAGAGCGTGCGCGTGTAGCTAGTCGTGTTGAGGCGGAACGAATCCGAGTGCTCGCCTAGGCCGTACAGATTGGCGTTGTTGGGCAGCCGAGTCCTCAGGCGGAGATACTGCGACTGAAAGACGAGCTGGGCGGCCGATGAGTCGAACAAGACCTCGCCGGTCTTCGCGCGCGACACAGAGAACGAGAAGGGGTTGGTCTTGTACTGAAACGACAGGGCCGACTTCTTGGAGCTGGTGCCGTCGCCTTTCGGGCGGGGGAAGACGGACTCGGGGACCTGGTACACGACATCGTCCGCGTCCTGGATCTTGATGTGGAGGCGGTTCTCTGCGCATTGCCATCATCTCTGTTAGCCTACTGCCGCCGACTGGGATGGATCAAACTTGTTCTTGCCGCCGCGGGTAGGACTCACCGTTCTCATACGTGACTTCCAGCCGGAGCTTTTGGAGATCGGTCCCGTAGGTGTTGCAAGCGGGACCCGCGAGGCTCAGGTCGGCGGTGAGACCGGTGGCGCCAGTCTTGACGTTGGACGCCTTGTATCCGGGACACTCGCTCAGGGGCCGTTCGGTCGAGGCGGGCTGAAGCGTGTGCGTCGCGGAGCAGAGCCCGGCCAGCAAGCCGAGACTTGCGAGACGAGGACCGACCATCTTGACCCGTGGATGAGGTGCGTGCAGTGCCGGTGACAGTTGAGAAGTGGTGGTACAGGTAGGCTGGCTAGTCTGATTCACGGGGTTGGTGTGAGCGGAGGAGGTCCCTTATTTATCTCGCAACGTGAGACTAATTTGGGAGGATGATCGGCATCACGCCCACGGCGTTGCTTCAAATGTGGCTCTCCCCAAGCGGGCAGCTGCTGTACCACCATCGTTGGACGAGACCAAACCCTGCTTCCAGAATCCCCATGCCTCCTCGTTCCATCCCGCAGTGGTAGCGACGAAATTTCCCGGGTTGTCAGGGGTGAGCCAATAGCTTGCGGAGTCGAGGGAACGAGTTGCACAATCCGGTATGGTCCTACAGTCGTTGATGGCGGCCAGGCTCTCAAGAGAAGTGATCTCCGTGACGATGTCTCGTGAACTTGGGCTGGAGGTCCGCTGGATGGTAAGACAAAAGGGCCGTTTGAAGGCGCCCGACCGACGGTCCCGGAGCTTGGCAACGGCCTCTGGGATCGGTGATCCCTGTCCCTGCCCGCGGGCTGCGATGCATCACCTCACCGGTTGACCTTTGCCGGTGGCCCGTGGCCGAGGAAACATTGTCTTGACTACCCCCTGCCATCCATTGGCCCTGTCCCTCGGCCCCCCTCAGCTCCCCCTCAGTTCCCCCTCAGTCGCGTAGCATCCGTTGTGGAACTGTGCTGCGGGCCGAGTGCCCCCTGCAAGTCATGACGGGCCGAATCGAGGGGGGGAAATCCATGATGACTACAGGGCTACCATGCCTTTGTTTTCCCCAACTGGCCGGGGCACGCCAATGGACCGAATTCAACATGCAGGAATGCTTCTCTTGATATATTTCTGGATAAGCCGCGGCTTCAACATGGACCCGAGCCGACAGGGTAAGGAAACACGGCGGACTTAGCAGAGTTGTTAGACTTGGCTCAGATTTCCGGACTTACATCGTGCAAAAGTGGTTTCGGGCTGCTCTGCGCGTTTGTTTGTGGGCGTGATGACGACGAATGGGAGTCGAAGTACCGGACATTATTGTATGCGGTGCATAGGACCTGGTTTGGCATGAAATTGGTCCGACTTGGAGTCCAACTCAATGCCAACCTGGTTGTGAAGTCGCTCCCAAGGTCACGGTTAACCTCGCCTTCAACTTTGTCATCAACCCGTGGTCAAAACCCCAAGTTAAGTTTGAAGTCAAGCTTATCGTCAACAGTAACTCCAACTAGAAGTTAAGTTCAAGTCCACGTGGCTGTCAAACTCCAAGCCAAGCTAACATTCAAACTCGACGTAACGTGTAGTTATATGCGAGTGAAACAAATAAGCGAGTGAAACACCTTAACAAATTTCGTAGGGTCTAAGCGCTAAAATTTGTTAATTAAATGTTAAGAGCGATAACAATTTCTTATCGTAAATTTGCAGATAGCTCCACCACCTCCGCGGTCCGCCGTGCCCCGGTTCGTCCGTGTCCAACCAGATCGGCGGGCCGTCGCGCCCCGGCTCGTCCGCCTCGGGCGCGTACGGGCGCCATAAAGCACGTTAACTCGACGATAAAGTGTCTAGTTAGTTGGTTCTCAGTTTATTTCGAGTCTCAGTGAACAATTCAACTTGAGCGGCACGTCTCTGGCGGGAGGCCCAATAGAAACCACATGGACCAGGAATTCTCGTTCCGTGGGCAGTGCCATATTTTGCTGCCCTTCCACTGACTGGCCAGCAGCAAGTCGAGCAGGCAGCTTGGACTCGGCGGCCAGAGATTGCGCAGGGCCAGGCCGTGACAAGGCGCACCGCAAGGCATCATGTTGGAAGCCTAGTAGCGGGGGAGCTTGGAGTGCTCGCACCACAGGCGCACAAACAATTTAGGTAGGGACTTGGATCGTCTCCAAGTTTCAATTTTGCAGATACCTATGCTCAACCTGAACGAAACCTCAAGTTGAATGCAGCCATCGCCGACAATGACGACCCACGCCACCCCACTTTCCAACGGCATCCTCAACAGGAGAGGGCGCAGGATTCCCCTGGCGCTCGTCACAGAATGGGGGAAGAACGACTCCCTGCGCGTAGTCTGTCCTTACTGCCTGCGGTGCCATCGTCACGGAATCAACCGATTTCGGCTGAGAGGCCAGACTCGAGCGGCACACTGCAGCCCTGAGGCTGGGCATTATCAGCTATGCTACCCGTTCGAAGAAGAGGCTCGAGCGCAGTACTCCTACCAAATCGACAAGGAAAACGGTCTCTTCGTGACGGTCGGCATCCCGTTGCCTAGTGACGATGAGGATGAGGAGAGCGAGGACGAGGAGAGCGAGGACGAGGAGAGCGAGGAGGCCGATGAACCCGAAGATGTCTGGAGCCCTCAAGCCGAGCAAGATGAGCAGCTGGGGACGCTCGAGAGCCAGATCAAGCGGCTCAGCATCGGCGACACGGAAACCCCAAAGGTCCCCTCACGCGCCCAGGGCATGGCTAAGCTAATGCAGAACGCAAATGATCGCCAGGCTCGCTTCAATGCTTGTTGCGTCCGGAATGACTTGCACAGAATCGAATCTCTATTCGAGCAGTACAAGGATGACCCGTTCGTCAGCCAGAGAAGCAAGAGCGGCTACCACTGCATCACCCTGGCTGCAAGCAAGGGCCATGTTCGGATCCTCCAGTTCCTCCACAGCAAGGGCGGTGACCTCAACACGGCCGACAAACGAGGACGGACGCCGCTAATGGAGGCTGCGCTCTGGGGGCGGGCCCAGGCCGTCGACTTTCTACTCAACAACGACGCCGATCCTGACGTGCAAGACAAGAAAGGGCGCCGCGCCTACTTTTACGCGCTTCCGTCTAGGAAGACAGCGAGGATGTGAGAACTGGCGAGCCCACTTTACCAAGAGCCTCGCGAAGCCGAGGCCAACCGCAGGATCATCGCCATCAAACTCCAGGCTTCTGAGCCCGCCCCCAAGACCACATGCTAAGGCTCGTCCAGTGAGCCGAATCATGGCCACTTTGTCGCCACCACCAACGCTTACGGGGCCCCGCGGATCGAGTTTTACCAGCAGACCATGGTATACGACGTCCCTGACCAGAACAAGACGATCGCGCGCCTCGACCGGGGCAGCCTGTTCCCGGTCGTGAGCGCTGCCAGCGGCTGGGGCACCGGCTGGGCCGTCAGGCAGATCCTCCCCAACCGCCTCTGGCGGGACCGCGTCCTGGGCCTGTGTCGACTGATCGGCTACACCCTGCAGAAAGACGGCCGGGATGAAAGAGGGTTGCCGGGCTCGTTTCATTCGTCGCACGCCGAGAAGAAGCTCATGGCCTACTACATCAGTGAGCATGTCATTCTTCGGCGTGAGCTTTTCAACGGCCTCGCCGACAGCGAGATAGGGGACTGGTGGAAGGATCTTGAGTTGCAGGGCCTCACGGAGCTGTGCCCCAAAATTCCGACAGTGAAGGCAAGAATACAGGTCAGCCGGGGCATCTGCGATGAATGCCAGCGCTTCATCTCGCGAATTAAGACGGTGTTTGGTGTATCCTTTGAGGTCACACATTGCCAATGGGGTTGAAGCGATGGGGGCGGCTGATGGCTGAGGAGCGCTTTGGGACGGAGGGAGGAGTCGGCGTCGTGGAGAGGAGGAGCAGTCAACAGGTTCAACACATCAAGGTGCAATCACTTTTATGAATATGAATACTGCGTCTGACTCCCGACACACTATCACTAAATGAGCTGCCGCGAACAATCCTGCTTTGTCGTCTAACTGGAAGCTACCTCAGGGGCATCAAAAGAGAGCAATCGCATTCGGCGGTGAGGCAACTAGGCCCGGGTGGTTCAGGGGCGCCGAAGTCAACAAGAAGCTATACCTCCCCGTCTTCTTGGCGTACTCGCTCAGCGCCTTCAGGTCCCAGAGCTCGCCGATGGGCAGACCGAACTGGTTGAGGAACCACGGATGCAAGACTAGCGGTGTTGACTGTCAGCTTCACTCCCAACACGAGGTTGCATGCCATGGCTTGTGATCGCGACTCACCCAAATCCGCCATACCCCCCGGCGTCCCATCGCCCTTGACCGGCGGAATCGCCTCAAACCCATGTGCATCCCCCGCGACGGCCGCAAACCGGTGGTTCCACACCCACCGCGCCGTCTCGGTCGACCCGTGCACGCCCGACAGCGTCCCCGCCGCCTGGAACTTGCTGAACGTCTCGGGCGTGGGCGCCTCGAGCACCTCGGTGTAGCCCGTCCGGACGATGAGGATGTCGCCGGGCTTGAACTGCACCCCCTGGTGCTTCGCCACCGTCTCAATGTCCTCGGGTGTGATGCGGTACCCGTCCAGCGGGTCGTACGGCGCGCCCGTGGTCTCTTCAGAGTACCGCTTCCAGTCGATGAGGACGCCGCGGCCGGCGAGGGCGCCGCGCGCGTGCCAGTGGTCGATGGTCGGGAGGGGGTTGGCGGCGGTGGACTGGACGGAGAGGCCCTCCTTGGTGGGGCGGAGGCCATTGTAGGTGGTGCCGCTGGTAGTGACGTGGCAGAGGCTATCCCACTGGCTGCTGAACTGGGTGTTGAACTCGAGCTCGTCGTCCCAGCCCTCGCAGTCCATGCCGAGGTCGCGGAGGACGTGGGGGCGGTGCACGGGGGGCTTGCGGCCCGGGAGGGGGAACTTGATGCCGTTCAAGGGCCAGCTGGGTGGGTGAGGTTAGTATCGTATTTGCCTTCTATCCTTAGTGAGACCATTGACAACGATGAGGGAAACTCACTTCAGCGAGATGGAGACGCCATCCTTGACCTCGGCAGCGGCTTCGGCCACGATCTTGGGGATCAGAAAGTTCAGAGTGCCCAGGACATCCTTCTTGCCGTCCTTGTCAAACACTCCCCAGGCGCAGCCTTGGGGCTGTCCATCCACATTGGGCAGGTCGTCAAAGTCAGGGACTGAGTTGGGGTCCATGGTGTGAACTGGATTACTCAGGAGAGCGGTGGCCCCTGGACTTAGTTCTAGGTTCAGGGTGAAGGAGGCAGCAATAAGTTCAGGGGCAGAGCGAGACCGAGCTGGCCACTCGCATTCGGCCCCCAACCGAAGCCGTTGAGTATAAATTAATTCAGGAACAGGCAGGGACAGACCTCATCCGCCCTCCAGCCGTCATGCCTCCTCCCTGTCTTGTCATTTCAGCTCCGAGTGCGATGCGACCCCGCACTTGATGCTCACTGCTCACCGCAGAGTTACGGCTGGGCACCTAGACCGTCCAATGAAGAAGCATGGAGAGCTGTGTGGTGCCCGATCCCCCTCGCAACGATGTCTTGGGTGTGTGCGCTGAAGCGGAGTTGACGTTGCGATGATTAACCACCCCCTGTCCCTGTCCGCTCTTGGTGGCGCGGCCCTGCAGGGGTCTAACACCGATTGGGCTTAGACGCCTTGGATAGGTGCCGTGCAGGAAGCGGGCAGTCTTGCCTCAACTCATTCTAGCGCTCCCGTGAGAAAAACCGAGGAACATCAGGCGTGTTTTGGTGTGCCATACCAGGCTGCTAGCTGAGGTCAGCCCTAACAGCATCATATCATTGACGTTTTGATTCCATACGCACAGCTTCGAAATCTTCTGATGGGGAATGATTGCTGTATATGGCTTCAAGAATCGATCTCAGGCGTCGTCATCCCGTCATCCCCTAAGAGCGGGGAAGAGGCGCCCGTCGATCCACCCTCTTTCGCCCCTTGGTTACATTCCCCCTCCCTCCCGCGCCCCCTGCGTGCGAACACCGAGGGGATGCAGTTATCCGACCTATGGGAAGGGACGGATGTAGGCTATGAGCGGCTGAGCTACGTCTGAGGTCGTACCATGAGGAATATGCTCGCAGCTGTTCCTGTCGTGGGATGGATGCGCAACCCGAATACGGCGGTGTCGATCGTTTTCGTCTTCGGCTTCTTGACCAGCCATCCTTGCATGCAGATCGATGCTACTTCTCGTGGGGTTGATTCCTACTTAATAGGGGCTGATGGAAGCCAAGAAGAAGCCGAGTGAAACATATGTCGGGTCATCTAGTCTGGACGGGGGATTCCATCGGGCCATTTATACCCGCCTCGAGCCTCGCTCATCGGACTGGCTTCATACCTCGCCCATCCCATCACCAGACATCACCACAATGGCCGAATCAACCAACAACACCAACGGCACCGCCGCCGCCCCAAGCCCGGAAGACCTCAAACTCTACGAGCTCTCCCAGAAATACACCCTCGAAGCCGCCAAGCGCCTCCGACCCGATGGCCTCGCCCAGTTCGTGCGGCTGCAAGAGTCCTCCAGCGTGCGGATCCGCGCGCTCGCCCAAGACCCCTGGGCCGACCACGCGGCCCTGAACGCCGCGCCGCAGGTCCCCGACGGCGACAAGACCAAGTTCCTCATCCTCGGTGCCGGCTACGGCGGCCTGCTGTACGCCGTGCGCTTGCTCGAGGCCGGACTCGCGCGCTCGTCAGAGGATATCCGCTTTGTCGATGCGGCCGGCGGGTTCGGTGGCACGTGGTGGTGGAACAGATACCCTGGGCTGGCGTGTGATATCGAGAGCTACACGTACATGCCCCTGCTTGAGGAGACGGGGTACATGCCGTCGAAGAAGTACGTCGAGGGGCCGGAGCTGCTGGAGCACGCGGGGAGGATCGTAGAGAAGTGGGGTTTGGGGGGGAGTGCACTGTTCCGGTCGACGGTGAAGGCTGTGAGGTGGGATGAGGCGGGACAGGCCTGGAGTGCCGAGGTGACTGAGGGGCGGGGACCGGGGGAGGCGAGTAGGGAGTTGACGCTTAAGGGGGAGTACCTTATCATTGCGTCGGGAATTCTCACCAACCCGCATGTGCCCAAGATTCCGGGGTTGGACACGTTCGCTGGCGCAGTGTTTCACACGGCCCGCTGGGACTATGGCGTTACGGGTGGTGGCCATGGCGATGCGGTGCTCACGGGGCTGGAGGGGAAGCGCGTGGGGATTATTGGCACGGGTGCTACTGCTATCCAGGTGGTGCCGAAGCTGGCCAAGTATGCGAAGGAGCTGTATGTCTTCCAGCGGACGCCGTCGACTGTGTCGTGGCGTGGCCAGCGCCCGACTGATCCCGAGGAATGGTAAGCTCACCCCCCTTGAACAGTTCCCGCAAAGGATGGAGTTCTGACATTGAGCGTGCAGGACGACAAAGATTGCCACGAAGAAGGGCTGGCAGCGGGAGCGGATGCTGAATCTCGACCGCTACATGACCGACGGGGTTCAGGAGGGCCAGGAGAACCTAGTCGGGGACGGCTGGACGGAAATGCCGGCCTACTCGGCAGTGCTTGGGTCGCCGCGGTATCCCATTGTTGATCCGACCCCTGAGAAGATTGGAGCACACGTCGCGAGGCTGTACAAGTTGGACCTTGCGCACAGTGAAGCCATCCGCGCGCGGACAGAGACCATTGTCAAGGACGCGGAGACGGCTGGCAAGCTGAAGCCGTGGTATCCTACCTGGTATGTTTAGCCCCTCAACATACAAATTGGAAGGGACCATTGACTAACCCTTGAGTTTAGGTGCAAGCGGCCGGGGTTCAGCGACGAGTACCTCCAAGCCTTCAACCTGCCCAACGTCCACCTCGTCGACACCGACGGCAAGGGCGTCGACTCAGCCACACCGACCGGCCTAGTCTCCTCTGGCACTGAGTACCCCCTCGACATCCTCATCCTCAGCACAGGCTACGACACGCCCAGCATCGGCGGCGGCAGCCCCGCGGTGCGCACCGGCATCGACATCTATGGCCGCGGCGGCACCTCCCTCAACGACAAGTGGACGAACCACGGCGCTGCCACCCTCCACGGCCTCTGCTCCAGCGGCTTCCCCAATCTCTTCTTTGCGCCCATAGCCCAGTTCGGGCAGGCAGCCAACAACGTCTTTACACTGGAGGTCGGCGTGGAGCACGTGGTGCACATCCTCGAGAAGGCGGAGGCGCGGGTCGACGGCGGCGCCATTGTTGAAGTCTCGAGCGAGGCTGAGGAGGCGTGGTCGTTTGAGATTATGCGGCGCGCGGGTTGGTTTGCCACCGTCATGGGGTGCACGCCAGGGTACATCACGTCCGAGGGTGAGGCGTTGCGGCAGTCGCCGGACCAGATGGAGATGATGAAGAAGGCGCGGGCTGGGCCGTGGAGCCACGGGATGGAGGCGTTTACGAAGGTGCTGCAGGAGTATCGGGATGAGGGGTCACTGCAAGGGTTCCAGGTGGTGAAGGCTGCTTGAGTTGAGGGGAGAAAGTGGCGAGAGGGACGGAGGGGTGGAAGTAGAAAGTTTGCTCGAGTCAACAAAGATTCGTTCCTGTGTGCGACTCTGAGAGCGAACGGCAGCTGTTTGTTGTTGTTGCTCCATCATATGGTTGCGAGTAATAGGTAGGATTCTGAAACGCCCGTGTAGCCTCCCTCCCAACCCCTCGTCCGCGCCTTTTCCACTTGGTGGTAAGGATCCGCCTACTTCTTATCCGAGCTGTCGACAATACGAACGACAGGAGCCTCGACATCCCGCGCCCGATCGGTCTCGCCAGCAAAGTCATCCACTAGCTGCCGCTCCAACGCAAACGACGAAAACTTCCTCGCACTGACGCCCTTCTCGAACAACTCGTCAAGCTGCTCCAAGCTCCTCCCTTTGGTCTCGGGAATAAAGAAGTAAGCCCACACTGCCAGTATCAGGTTGCTCCCGCCCCAGATGTAACCGTACTTAGGTCCCCATCCCAGCTTGTCCGGGTTAATGAAATAGGGCGTGAAGAACGCCACGAACCAGTTGACGACAAAGTTCAGCCCCGACGCCGTTCCCACCGTCTGTGACCGCAGCCGCTGAGACGGGATCTCAGTCCCGAGCGCCCACAAGACAGGCCCCTGTCCGATGCCATACACCCACGTGTACACGATGCTCAGACCAACCAACGCCTTGCTCGCGGCGGGCGAGTGACCTCCCGACGCCGTGTACACGATGGCCATGCCAAACATCATGGCCGACGAGACGACCGACGTCGCCATGAGCAGCTCCCGCCGCCCAAAGTACTGCATCGCGGGAAATGCCGCCATGTTGCCCGTCAGCGCGATCGCGAGGGAGATCATGACCCACGCAAAGGGCGAGCCGACGCGGGCCTGCACAAACAGGTACACCGAAAACCCAGCCATGAAGGTAACGCCCGTGGCGGTCCCGCCAATGTTGGCGCCGTAGCTCAGCAGTGTGCGCCGCAGGTCCACGCCGCGGAACATGTCGCTCAGGTGCACGCCCTGGTGGATCTCCTGCTCCATCAGGAACGCGCTCTTAATGTCATCAACCTCGGCCCGGAGGTATGCCTCGTCCTTGATTCCCCGGAGCCGCCGGATGGCCTGCATCGCCTTCTCCTCCTGGCCCTGGGTGACGTAGAACCGCGGCGTGTCGGGCAGGAACAGCAACAGCACCGTCAGGAACGCCGGCACGACGTACATGACGCCAAGAGGGATCTGCCACGACCGGTTCCCGCCGTACGGCTCGCAGTAGTTGTCCACCAGGATGCCGAACAGCGCGCCGAGCGAGGTTTGGAAGGTGCTCATGCCGACGATGGGCCCGCGCAGCAGCGAGGGCGCCGACTCGGTCATGTACGTGACGCAGTACGGCACGAGGAAGCCGTTGGACATGCCTAGCAGCAGGCGTCCCGCGTACAGCCCGCCGAGGTTGTGCAGGCCCAGCTGCAGCGAGATGGACAGGAAGCCGAAGAAGCAGCCTGCCCAGAGGCCGGCGCGGCGTGACACGCGCGTGTGCGAGACGTAGATGGCGACGGCCGAGAGGAAGCCGCCGACGTTCATGAGGGACTGGATGAGCCGCTGCACGTCGGTGCTGATGTTGAGGCCGAGGGGGTTGGTCGGGTCGACGTAGCCGTAGATCTCGAGGAAGCCGGGCATGCTCTGGAAGCCGGCGATGGCGGCCGAGTCGTAGCCATACTGGAACTGGCCGAGGGCAATGAGGAAGCAGATGAAGATGACGCGCTTCTCGGCGAGGAAGCGGCCGCGGCGGGCAGCGGCCGCGGCGGCTGGGCTGGTGGACATGATGGAGAGGTGAGCCGGGAGATGGGCTGGGCGAAGAAGAGGGGGATCAGTCCAGTCGCATGAGAGCCATGCTGGGAAGGGGAATATGTAGTCGTGGGACGGGGGACGAAGGCCAGTGAGGATGCTTGTGGCCAGGGCTCGAGTCATTATTACCCGGATGTGTTGCTGATATGCCGAATGCCCCCTCACGTCGCGACGACGCGGACATAACTGGCTAATTCTGCCGATGGCAATCAACTCCCGGGCCAGATTGCTGGGACACAGAACCCTGTATGGGGTATAATATCCGCAAGTGCGACACTTCGGATCGTGCCAGGACGGCTCAGACGCGAAGCCGACTGCTTAGTTGGTCCAACGGCACTGCTCCTCTCGGCCGTTGCGGCCACCATGGCTACACCCGACGGCTTCATGGGCTCAACAGCTGTCGCCGGTTCAACCAGGGTAGCTGCCCCAGCCATCATTGGTTGTTCTTCCCTGACTAATCCGTCCAATGAGCCCCCATTGCCAAGAGCAAAGCTGGGAACAGGAGACCACCATGTTTTGGCCCCCACAGCCAGAATTAGCAACACCCACCACCCCGATACCCAGTGAGCCATGTGGGCAGGCATGTGTTAAAATAGCACAATTGGACTGGCAAGAGATAAGATGGATGGTCCAGAGCCCAGCAGGTTAATAGTCAAGGAAAGAGAATCGTCGTGACTGGGAAAAGTGAACCCTGAGGGGCGATCGTCCGCGCGTTGAAGCAATCAAGCTGCTGAAATATCTGACAGGGTATTGTATACTTGGAAGTTACCCATGCAAATGTCGGAATAGCGTTTTCACATGCGTTCATGCGAGCGCTGTTGTCTGTTTGGTGCGGTGGCTGTGGGTGTGGTCTCGCTCAGGGGCTCAGGGGCTAAGCCCTTGTCGCAACCAAAACAAGCTTAAAGATCTCCACAGCTTCGATTCTCGAACGTACAGCGGGCCAAGACCGGGGGCTAGAAGATAGATTTCTCAAATCCAAAAAAGAGACACTTTAGGCGACCCTCACCTGGGCGCTGCTTTGAAGGATCTCGATCAGTGATGCGGCTTGGCTGAGCCACACCCGCTTATTCGTTTCTGGCACACGGAATCAACAACCACAACCAACAACCAACAGCCCAGGAGATGGATTCCACGCACGCGGGAGCTTGTGCAAGCAATTTAACCGAGAATTGGGGGCTGGATATGGAGTAAATAAATCTAAAACCCACCTGGCTCAGGTGTTGTATGTCTGTCATGACCTCTCCTCCTCACCCCCTTGCACTCCCAGTGTTCTTCTTATCCTTTTGAGTATTGATCCTGGCTTCTTGTCAACATTGTCCTTGCCGATACTGTCCCTTCCACTCCACACAAACCGCCGTTCATCCTCAGCAAACATTCGACAACCACCGCCTCCGATGTATTTCTCCCAACTCTCTAAGCCCCTCCTCCTGCTAGCCCTCGCCTGTGGCCCGAGTTGCACCGTCCTCGCACACCCTCTCAACATCATCCCTCCCTCCCCACCAACCATCGAAATCGACCTCCTCTTCCCCCAAAACGCCACTTACGCCCCACCATCCTCCTTCCCGCTCCTCTTCAGCCTCCAAAACGTCGCCGCCACACCCCCATCATCCGACCTCCTCCTCACCTGGACTCTCCACCGCCGCGGCGAACCCGCCCCCGTGCTCGAATCCTCCACCCCCCTTGCCCCTATCGACACCCTCCCCGCCAGCAACACCCTCTGGCTTGCCCCCCGCACACCGCTGCTCAACAGTCCCGCCGCGGCGGGGACGTACGTCCTCTCCTGGTCTGTTTCTTTCAGCACGTGCTCGGAGACGGAACAGAAGCGTGACGCGATCGAGAACTCATTGGTCTTTACGATCCACCCCGCCGGCCAGATACCTGACCCTGCTTCAGCGGAAGCATGTACGGCGCAGAACGCCACACTGGCGATCACCGCTGCTAAAGAGCCGGGAATAGATGACGGCGGGGAGACATGGGAGGTTATGCTCACCCCCGCGCCGCGGCTTGCGAATCCCTGTGGTGCGAGGGTTAAGGGGGGTGGGGAGGATGGGGTGGACACAGAGCCGGTTTCGTTGACGGGTTCGCCGTCGCCGTCGCCGTCGCAGAGATGGATGGAGAGGATGTTGCGGTAGGGGGAGTTGAGAAGGAGGGGGGATGGGAAGGGGGATGGGGAGGAGGAGGGCTGTGGGAGAATGACTGGGAAGATCATTGGACTGTTAATGATGGATGAGTATAATGTTAAATGTTGCCATGAGCTTCAGGAACGTGTCAAACAGTTCTCACATCGTTATGCCGCCGTTGAATGCGTCTAATGCAGATAGTTATGTACAAATGCTCCAGGCTTTACTATCGAATCTTCACCCCTATCTCATCTGCCGCGAACTGCATTACCTCACCCGGCCACCATCGGATGGTCCAAACGGTGAAGGCGGCGTCATACCAGCCATTACCCGCCTCCTAAGCAAAACCGTCGCAAACCAACCCGATGACAACCATGCAGATCATGGCCAGGGTAAACAGTCCAGACAGATACAGCACGACGGCGATCCTGAAAGACTCCTGGGGACGAAAAAGACAAAGAGTAAGAACGAAAACCATCGAGCACGCCGCAATGACACCGTAGCCATGCAGCTCGGTCCGGTAATACATCAACGGCTCCTCCTCCTCCTCCTGCTCTGGTGAATCCTCCTAAGAGCGGCGGCAGGCGCCCTCGCCAAACTGGCCGGGGAACTTGTAGACGATGGGGACGGCGTTGGGGTGGTCGTTGCAGTTGCCCCAGCCGACGGCGACGCGCGAGTGGGCGGCCTCGTTGTGGTTGTCCGGGAAGGCCTCGACGCCGGACAGCGCGTCGCCATATCTGAAACCGCCAGCCTGCGTGCGGCAGCAGCCGTCCATGATGTGGCTGGCGCGCAGGTGCAGCTGATCGGTCGAGGTCATGATGCCCCAGGCGTTGTCCTATTAGTCTGAGTCAGCGCGTTGTTTCTTCTCAATCGGGGGTGATGTCTTGGGAAAGGACTCACATTGCACCAGTACAATCCAGCATTCGGACCGCAGCCGAGGCGGTGGCAACGGCTGGCGTCAATGGTCCAGTAGCCCTTCAGCTGACGGAGGCGGGTGATGAGTCTCTCGATCTCCATCGAGTGACCAGTGGCGATGGTGCTGTCAGAGCCGCAGGCCTTCAGGCCGTAGTCACGCATGGTGGCGCTGGGATCGGCGACGGTGACGACCAGGTTCTTGTTGATGGTGAGCACTTGGTTCCAGAGGTCCTGCAGGGGAGTGGTCAGCGACTTGATCTGAGGTGAGAGAACAAGAACAGGTGCAATTCACGTCGACATCCGTGGCGTAGAGAGTGTATTCCGGCTTGTCAGGAAAGACTTTACCAATCCAGCGGAGCTTTGGGACATCGCGGGGAGCGATAGCTGAGGGAGTCGTAGCTGCAGCGGCGACCAGCTGTCGAGAGTCGCCGAGTCAGTGAGGGTTGTTCATTCTCGCAGGGGGTCGGTGCCTCGTCGGAGGTGACTCAGTCTGTACCAGGGGAGTGCTCACCTTTAAGGATGCAGCCGCGGCAATGACCGAAACGAAAAGAGCGTTGAAACCCATGTTGATGCTGTGTTGCCGCTGATATTACCGGGAGTTGGAGTTTAGGGGGGGGTGAGTGGTTAAGGTGTCAAGTGCAACTGAGTGCATATTGGTTGAGAGTTTATGTATTGAAGAGCCGACGCAATTCAGAGCTCGGCAAGAGCATGGAAGGCACGCGTGGCAAGCAGACGGGCGGTTGTTTGGGAGTTTGAGAGGGTTTGGCTGCTAAAACAGGGGGAAGGGGGCGGCAGTGTGTTTGTTTGTTTGCCCCTTCCCGCCAACCGTCAAAGAAAAGCGGCGACTCGAGGCGAAGGAACAGTCCAGCTGGGCCCAAAAATAACAGCACATGACATGTGGCTGCCATGGGATGGCACTCCCTGGCATCATGGATGCACCTGTCATCCATGTAGGAGAGTTTGACAAAGTGAGACCCAGACACTGTAGTGCGGAAACATTTCCCCCGAGTCTCACGATCTCCCCCCTTTTCCATGTCTCCCACACTCACAAATATGCCTCCCTCGCCGAGCCCCAACCGGGCCGCAAATAACTCCCGTCAAACCGCACATTCAACGACGATCCAACGGCATAGCGCACCACAACATCGATGTCGACCCGCGCGCCCCCCTCATGCAGCGCCCACACGGCGAGGCAAACCACGTTGTCGCCGCCGTAGTCCAGTACCCCGACAGGCACCGGGAATGTGTCCTCGGCCGCAATCGACGGGTAATAGCGCCCGTACTGCCAGCCGTTGACAAAAAGCAGCACCCGGTACTCGAGCGCTTTCTTGTCCACGTCGACGGGCTTGAACCGGAATTCCAGAGACACGTCCACGCCCTTGGGCACATCCAGGGGCAGCCTGCCGCGGTAAAACCTCACCCCCGCTCCTTTGAACCCCTCCCGCGGGCCGTCTCCCTTCCCTCCTCCCCACCCCGAGTCGTCAAACCCAGGCAGATGCCACCCCAACCTCTCCGCGACGAGCCCTCCCTCATTGTACACGGTCCTCACCGGGTCCAGCGCCGTCCCCTCCTTCTTTCCCTCCTCCCTCACAGTCGCCGCGCCCGCAACCTTCCACCCCCCATCAAACCCCGCACCTCCCTTCCCCAACAACGTCGCATTCAACACCCCCCTCACATTCACCGCCCCGCCCTGCTCGTCATGCCCCATATCATCGTGCACCACCAGTAACACATTCCCCTTCTCCTTAACCACCCCCTCCGGAAACGCCAGCGTCGCGTTCCCCACCGCCGCCCGCGCATCCCCCGCCCACGACCCAAGAAACACCCCGTTGAGATACGCCGACCACGCGTGCGCCGTGCCGCCCTGCACGCTGAGGAACACACCCGTGGTCGTTGCGTTGGGAGAAGAGAAGCGGCCGCGCCAGAGGCGCATGCCGGTGTGGAAACCATACTGGTCGGCGAAGAGGAAGGGGTGGGCGGTGCTGGTGTTGGGGTGGATGGAGGGGTTTGGGGTTGTCAGGTCGTCTGCAGCGATCCACGCGGGGCTGGTGTCGGGGTAGGAGGGAGAGCGCTCGGGGAGGGCGTCGGTGGATTTCCAGGAGTGTATCTCGAGGGGTTGGTTGTTGGGGAAGGGGGGATGAGGGGAGGGGATGGTGGCGAGGAGGGTGGAGTAGTTGGTTTGGGTGGTTGAGAGGGCGACGCCGTTCCAGAGGAGGTGGGTGACGTTGCCGGAGATGAAGACTTTGAGGGCGGTTGGGGCGGTGAGGTTGGTGTCGCCTTGGAGGGAGAGGGTGGTGGCGTCGAGGAGGGTGGCGGAGCGGACGAGGTGCGGGCCGATGACTATTACTTTGGGGGTATCAGTGGTCACCACTTGGAGGGGATGGTGGTTTCGGGTGGTTACCTGTCTGGTCAACGGGGACCGTAGGGTTGTTCGTAAGTGCCGGCACCCATACCCTGTACGCCGTCTCCCGATCGACAAGGACGATTCGAACCCCATTGTCAAACTCCAGAACCGTCATGTCCTCCTTCTGGATGTACGCCACTGCCATCCCATGCTCCTGGCTTACAATCGTCACCGGCGGGCCGGCCACAATCCTCCCACTCGTCGCCGCCCTCAGATAAAACTCCCCTGACCTCCCCCTTGGCGTCCACAGGACCAGCACCGGCCGCCCATCCACCACAGAGTATGTCAACACCTCTGCGGTGGCATAATACAACATCTCCCCCGCAAACTCCCAATCCACCACCAGAACCTTCGCCTCATCCCCCCTCATCACCACCGCACTGCCCACCCTCGGCACCCAAAACTCTCCCACCTTTGTCTGTACCCTCATCGCAAACCACTCCTCCTTTGCCCCTCCCGCCTCATTCTGCCTCACCACATAAAACCTCGTCCCGGTGTCATTATTCCTCAACTCAACCACCCCCACCCTTGTGCTATTCGTATACACCCCCTCCCCTCCCTCCCCCACCCTTTCCGCCCCGGCAATCTCCCCCCCAGCAACCCTCAAAAACAACCCCAGACTCTTCCCCTCAAAATACTTCTCCCCCAGCCCCCGATCCTCCCCAATTGCCGCCGCATAGTCATAGCTACTCCCCAACTGCGGCGCAGCCAACCAACCCCAGTTGGTCCCGCCGTAGAGCATGTACAAGTTTAGCATTCCCACGCGCTGGGAGATTGCGTAGCGGTAGTACACGTTGGCAAAGGCCGCGCCGAAGCGGGAGGAACAGCCACCTGGCGGGCCAGTCCAGGGGTTGAGGGCGCCGCCTTGGAACTCGGGGATGAATGGGGGTTGCGTGGGGGACGTGGAGAGGAAATGTGGGAGGTAAGAGGGGAGCGGCCAGGGGGTGGTGGAGGCGTTGCCGCAGACGGTGGTGTCGCAGGACCAGCATTGGGGCTTTTTGTGAGAGGTTAGTAAAGGAAGGGAGGGAGGGAGGGAGCACGCACGTAGCTGTCGAGGCCGTAGATGTCGACATTGCCGCCTGCGTGGACGGTGTCGTAGTCGGCGGACCAGGACTTGGCGTTTTGGTTGGGCATGTTGTGCGTGAGGGGAACTGTGATGCCGTTCCTGCGCGCGTTGGCTTTGAGCTTTTCCATGTAGGAGATGGCTTCGGGGTTGGGGATTTTGGTGGTGGTGTCGCGCCATTGGCTGCCGAACTCGTTCTCGATCTGGTACAGGATCACAGTGCCGTTGGTGGTGAGCTGGAACGGGCGTGTGGCCTGCGCAACCGCGTCCTGGTACGGCGTCCACGCGTTGGTGTAAGTTGTGCCGTTCAGTCGTAAGGGGCTGTATGCGCCCGTCGTGGCCCACAATGCCATGCCACCTGCGCTCAGCTCGCCATTGATGTACGGCCCTGGTCGGACCATGACATACAACCCGATGGCTTTGGCCAGTTTAAAGAAGCGGGTGAGATTGTGCGGACCAGTGGTGAAGTCGATGGTATCAGGAGTCGGGGCGTGGAAGCCCCAGTGGATGTACATGGAGACCATGCGCAGGCCCATGGCCTTCATCTTTTGGAGAATGTCTTCCCATAGCTCGGGCACTGGGAGCCGGAACGGGTGCATCTCCCCACCGAACAAGAACAATCGCTGGCCATTGATGAGCAGGCTGTAATGGTCCCATTGGATTAGCTCCTGGAGGCCGTTGTCGTGGACGGGCCAAGGGGGAGTGTCAGCTACTGTCCCAAGGGCGAAGGATAGGGTTAGCAGGATCCAGGTGATGAGCCTCGCGGACCAACAATTTGAATAGGCCATGGCTGGTTTAGGGAGCATTCGCCGCACCTTGGCAGGGGAAGGAAAACACAGCCGTGTATGCCAGACCGAGCCCTTTAATTGACGCCTCGGACAGGGCATGAGTACTCAGCGCTGTTATTATTGGCGGATCGGCACTGCAGTTCTGTCCATGGCACACCCCGATGTCGGGTTAAACTTGCGGATAATGGGTCATCCAAAGCGGGCCAATGAAGACCATACGGGAACGAGTGGCTCAGGGGTATGGGAGCAACCACGGCCTTCGATCGCCGAGCTGCAGCAGTGGCACCATCGCACCATGGAGAGGAATGGGGTTACATTGGTTTGCGTGTCCTGCCTTTCCTCCTACAATCTCGGCTCGGAGCTAGGGAGTCCGGCAAAGGTCGGGCACCCAACAATGGTAATGTCCTCAAATATTGGCGTTTCTTGCTGTCCTCAAACATTGGCGTTTCTTGCTGGCCCTGTCCCATATGGGCTACCTACCTACCTAGATAACCGTCACCCTTGGCCTTTTTTCCGTTTTGGTGCTTTTGGCCACCACCGCCAAATGGATTTTTGCAAGACCATAACCTACCGGATCTTGAGAGTAATTACCCACCAAATTCTGCCCCGTGTACCCTTGTATGTCTCCATGATGCCCGTGATGCTGTGGATGATTATATCGTGGGTGAACCCCCGATTCTCCGCCGAAATCATCACACCCCCCAGCGTCAACCTCGTGTTGACCATGAACTGCGGGTTCTTGACCGAGAGCCACACAGTTCTCACCGCGACATGCTGGTTGTAGGCCGTGGGCTGCCTGCTGCTGCGGCGCTCTGGCTGGGGGGATCTGCCAATGTGTGCTCCCCAGTCTCGATCGTGCCCTCCTGTCCACCATCCTTTTCCCTCCTCGCTCCCGAACTGTCCTGCATATTTCCCGTGCGCTTGCGGCATTGTATTTGCCAGATACTGTGGGATTATTTTCTTAAAATCGTTTAAACAAGCTTGCAACTCGCTTCTTATTTGTTCAAGCCCCTGTAGCGTCTTCGTGATGTTCTCTCCGGCCTGCTTGTCTGGTTCCATTGCTTTGATCTTGCCTTGCTCTTGATCTAGTTTCCCATCACGCTCGTCATCTCGTTTCTCATCGAGGTTTTTATCATGGCTGATGCCTTGCCGATTTTCATGTTTTTTGTTCAACTGGATCTGCCGTTTCAGTAATTATTTCTTTAACGTTTCGTTTCATATCTTGAATCATACCCGACTGCTCCTTACCGTCCTGCTCCTGTTTCTGCTCAAACTCAATCTGCCGCTTCAGTATTGCTCCAATATCCAGATTCATATGTTGTATCATGTCCAACTGCTCTTTATCATGCTTCTCCTTCTCCTCCTTGTCTCGTTCCTGGCCCCCTTTTGTATCTCGCTGCTCGTCACTCTTCTTATCTTGCCTCTCGTTTGACTTCTTGTCACTTTCTTGCGATTGATTCCCCTGTTGGTCCTTTCATTGTTTTTTATCTTGATCGGTATCGAGTTTCTCTTCCTGCTTCATCTCTCGCTTTTGCTCCTTAGATCGCTCTGGATCATGAACTGATTCTCGCTTCTTGTCGTCGTGCTGTTCTTTTCTCTGATCTTGGTTCTGGCCATGTTCTTCGCCTCTCTTCCTGCGTCATTCACCATGTCCCCGTGGCCGCTGATAATACCCATGCCCCAGTGATATTTCTCTCGGAGTAGGTTTCCTCGATCTCGCTCGAGCTTTTTGTCTGGTCGGGCTCTCGCGTCACTCTCGAGTTTGGCTTCCAATTTTGCAATAGTTAACTAGTTAACTAACTAGTTAGTTATCCTCTTTTAGTTGCTTTTCTTCTGCTTCAGAGAGAGCTCGGACGATCTTTTCAATTTCGTTTAACTAACTAGTTATCTTGTCCTGATGCTCTCTTTCCTTCTTTCCTGCCATCCGTTGCTTTTTTCGATTTCTGTTTTTAAGGATTCTATGCGCTGTTCGCGCCCAGGAGCTTTTCGGGATGGCGATTGCAAGGCTGATCTGGGTCCAGCGGTGTCGCCTCGACGACTTCGTGGTGTGACATGCTAAGTTGAAAACTAAGGGGCCTTTGGTTGGAGTGCAGTGCGTAATTATATAGTGGTGTGTAGCGCGATGAAGTCGTAGCACTGGTAGGTTGTATGATAAGGGTTGACGACCAGCGCTGGTAAGATTTTGATCACTGCCGATTGTGCCCGAAGATACCTGGGAGAAGCTTTCGTTTTAATACTTGTTGTTTTGACAGCCACGTGTTCAGCTCCTGGGCCCCCTTTGCTTGCCCCTATCGGATAATGCCAGTTGCACGAAGCAGCAGTTTGTGCCAACTGCACCACTCTACCTTGTGACTGACCAGGCAAAGGACAGAACAACGCCGAATTACAGATCTGAAACCAATGGCCAACCAAGCGTATGACACTGGTCTAACCAACACCCGCAGTAGCCAACCTCATGTGCCGGATCCTTGTTGCATTTCTTAATGTCATAAGGCCCTAAGTGGTGCCAATAATGCGGTACATGGAATGGGCGGGAACGGTGCTGCCAACAAAGAACCGTGGGCGGCAAACCAAGGAGCC
Source organism: Staphylotrichum tortipilum (assembly GCA_033296695.1). NCBI lineage: Eukaryota > Fungi > Ascomycota > Sordariomycetes > Sordariales > Chaetomiaceae > Staphylotrichum > Staphylotrichum tortipilum. The sequence goes on along the minus strand of MU855380.1, from coordinate 22,898 downwards.
TTTGTCTTCAATTTGTTGACTCGGAATTGCCTTTGGACGTCCGAATGAAAATCCCGGGTGATTAAGAGTTGGCCGGAACGTTGTCGCATTATGTCTTCAAGCACCAGCAAGTTGGATGAATCTTCACCCCCTGGCCTGGCAAAGGGTCTCGACCAACTGACAAAGCAGCCATCCCAGCGTTGATTCCTGGAGCCCGCGGCGTCAGCTGGCAGGGGATGTTGATGACCCGATAGTGCATGCGTTGAGGTGCTTCCTTCTCGGCTCGGACGTTGCGGGCGCCGCCGAATGCGATCGAGTCGATGAGGCGGGCCAGTCCTGTCCCTTGCCCACGCCCTCGGCCCCTTTCCGGCCCATTGGACGCGGGCCCAGTCTGGAGGTTTCGGAGGTCGATCTTGTCATCAGTGATGACGAGGGAGAACGTCTCAGGCATCGAGTCGGCCCGAGGCACCTCGTCTGGCCAGTCGATGGGCGACCCGCACAGCTCGCCAAGCATGTCGACTTCCCCGAACCGATACGACCTGCCCGGGAGCAATTCAATGCCGCTGGGCGATCCCCTGGACAGCAGAGTGACTGAGTCGGCACAGACGTCTAGCATCGACACGTACAGCGTGCGCCTGCCCGTGTTGGTGACCGAGATGTACATCCTGCCGTCCTCGATGAGTGCGCTGTCGGGCTTGCTGAACGGCGTGGCCACTCCGTCTCGGACCCGGCCAGCCTCGTGATTGATCGTCAGGTCGGGAGATTCGAAGAAATCGTCATCCTGCAGGTCAAGGAGACGCTGCGCCCTGGCCACGGACTCCAAGACATCGACGCATTGGGTAGCAACACCCTGCCCAACACCATCCACCCCCCATTCCCGCACCAAGAAGTGTCGATAATGCCGTATCGCCAACCTCTCTACACTCCCTTCTACAGCAGCAATGCACTCTCGCTGCTCCCCCTCCTCCGCAGGACGAACAAACGCCGAACCCCTGATGGCCTCCCTCAACGCCCCGTCCCACGGCCCAGCCTCTGCGAGCCCGACAGGCAACAACGCCGACCCCTTCCACAGAAACGCCTTCGCCCCGTCCCCTAACGCCCTCCTCCCCGCGCCCCTCCATCGCAACCTCACTCTCGACGCAACCGGCCCAACCTCGACGACCAACGCCTCCGCCATCATCCTCTCCTCCACCAGCGCAGCCTCCTCGAACGGCATCACGGCGTAAACATCCCCCGGCGCCACCCCGTGCAGCATGCCGCCCTGGAGCAGCACTTCCCCCGGGGCCGTCTCAATCACCGCTAGCGCGGCACCGCCGCCGCCGCCGCCACCGCCACCTCCCCCTCCACCCCCCTGAGCCGTCTCCAGCCGAAACGGCAGCCGCCCCTCCGGGCCCTCGACGTCGGGGTACTGCTCCGGGCAGGTCCGCCGCATGCGGTCGCGCACACGGCGCATGATATCCCGCCAGGGGAGACGGAGCGGCTGTGCGGCCCCATCCATCACCGCCGTCGTGGGAGCGACACCCGCGCACGCCCGCAGCGTGTGCGTCAGCGCCTCCGTGAGGATGCCCATCCTGTCTCCGGCGACGCCGTGCTCGTCCGCGAAGCGGCGCTCAAACGCCGACGCCGACGTCCCCGCCGCGACGATGGAGACTACGTGCGGGTTGTGCTCGTAGTGGTAGGCCTGTGGGAACGGCGGGTCGGAGGCGCGCAGCATGCGCTGGATGTGGGCGGTCACGGTGCGGTAGTCGTCCGGGTCAATGGCTTTCACCCAGGTCGGGCCGCGGGCTAGGCGGGCTGAGTGGCAGCAGTCAAGGATGATGGTTACGTTGTGGGTTTGTTGGGTGGTTAGAGAGAGGAGGTTGGAGAGCTCGGCGTCGGCGATGCCGTGCCAGTCGTTTTCAGTCGTGGCGGCGAAGTCGAGGGGGACGAGGTATTGGAGGCGGCGGAGCTGGGTGGAGGGGTCCGAGGACTCGGTCAGGCCCGCGTGGCCCGAGTAGTAGATCACCACGGCGTCGGAGGACTTGGTTTGCTCGATCAGTTCGTGCCAGGCGGTGAGGATGCCGGCGCGCGTGGCTGGGTAGGCGCTGCCAGGCTCGTCCGGGCCGAGGCATTTGGTCACGGTGAAGTTGTAGAGCATGAGGACTTGCTCCATCTCGCGGAGGTCACGGGCCGGGCCGGTCAAGGGGGGAAGGGCAGACCCGATCAGGAGGGCCCGCGACTTGGGTGAGTATGGTTCGTCAGGAGCCATCCTGAGGGTGAGACTTGGTGATATTGAGTGGGTATTGACTAAGTATTGAGTATGAGAATGCATACAGCCAGGCGAGGTGAAGGCAGGCAGAAGATGCGCTCTAGATTTATCCAATCTCAAGACCATGAAGGCATGCCCTCCCATACGTCGACCAGTCACTTGGTATGACTGATGGGGCGAGGTTTCTACTTCTAATACCCCTGACCTGCCTGGACCCCTCTTCTCACCGAGCATGGATGATGGGACGACGGCCAGAGGCGAGCATCTTGACGTCACAGCCCAGTTGATTCGCACTTTCGCCACATCCTAGTATCCATCCTTATCAAACTAGGCATCCCATTTCTCCCAAAATCCGAACTAAACCCACACCGAACGCCCTCACAACCCCCTCAACCCTGCCGCCACTCCCTCAACCACCCACCACCCGTCAACCACTGTAATACGACCACCCCGGCCCCCCAATATACGTAAAACCCTGCCCGTCCGTGCCTCCATAATGCCCCTGGCTTGTCCCCCACGTCTTGGCCTGGCCGCCGTAGGCATACGCCGCGGCGCCCGCTTGGATGCGCAGGTTGCCCATCACCGCCGCGCTCCCTTCGGCCCCGTAGCTGCCGTCGGCGCGCACCCACCACCTTCCTGGCATGACCGTCGCGCCCATCTGCTGCAGGCCCGTCACGTCCAGCGGGTGGATCTCGCGCCCGTTGATGAAGACGCCCGTGCCTGTGCGGCCGGAGGCGTCGGGGGCGAGGGCGCCGCCGCCGAGCGCAGGGCCCGCCGCGAGGAAGCCACTGCAGGGCCCGCCGACCGTGCCGTAGGCGCCGCTGATCGGGTCGTACCTGTTGTATGGTGAGTCACATGCCCAGGAGGGGGGGGGGAGAGGGAATAGGTTGTGGAGGACTGACCAGTAGTTTCCGGGAATGACGGTCCCAAGCGCGGACTGGAGGGTTTGCAGGTCTGCTGGGCCGAGAGTCACGCCGTTGACGATGACTTGGCCTTGGCCGCCGGTCATTCCGGGATATGACGCCTGTTGGCCCATGGTTGGCGCTCCTTGCGGCTGGCTCGGGGCTGCGGGAGTGTCGGCCGCCATGGCCATGGACAGGCCTGGCGAGATCGACTCGAAGAACGCAACCTTGGCGAGCTTCTTGAGGGACGAGCTGAACGAAGAGTGGCGTCTTTCCTGCGGTTCGGGGGCCGCCTGAGCGGGCATAGCAGCGGGGTTGGGAGCATTGCTGGGCTCGGGGGGGTTGTAATTGTTGGTTGGGGGGGCTCGTGTCGAGGTCGAAGGATCCGCTGGAGGGCTGTAGCTGTAATTGTATGCCGGGGGCGCGTGGTATGTGTAGGATGGATCCTCGGGCGGGTTGTAGTTGTACACTGGAGGAGGCTGTGACTGCGCAGGGCTGGGGGGATACCCTCCTTGCCCTCTGAATCGAGGAGATTGAGTTGGCGAGGCGGGGAACGGGGAGGAAGAGGACGAGGATCCCGGCGTGGGAACGGGTCGACGCGGGATGTGCGGACGAGGAGGGAGCGGTGGTGCGCCCTGTCCTCGTTGGGCACTGACGGAACCAGCCGGGGTCATTGGACCGAACTGGTAGGTGAAAGGGTCTGAGTTGTTCGCCATGTTGGATTGACAATGTCGATGGTGCTCTGGCGAGGTCTGCAAAACACGTCTCTCCAAGTTCGTGAGTCCTTGGCTTTTCTTTTATCCTCGACTTTCAGCCCTCAGACCACTTCTTCTGCCCCCTTTCCATCGTTACTGTCGAGCATTCATTACATCACGATATGAGAGCTTTCGCACCCAAAACTCAAAATGGACCAGATCTCGCCTTCGGCTCAGTCATTCGTCGAGCCGTGAGTATGAGCTCCCGATGCCGTCATCGCTGTGTCGGAGGAGCACAATCTAGAATCAACGGGGCAAAGCCCCTCTCTAGCTGAACCCTTGGACCCCTCCCGTGTTGGGACGACGAGTTCTGCCTGGATCTGGAACTGACCGAGTACCCCTGATGCGTTCACCGAGCAGTCCGCCGGTGAATATGCCTTGGGCGGTCCAGGCCACACTGTCCTCGGGCGAGAAATGGAGCAGGGCTACCCCTTAAAGGAGCAGGCGCCCTGACCTGCCTATTGCGCAGATCAGTATCCAGGCAACCAACACTGAAACTGCACTGCCAACAAACACGGCCACCTCCTTGACTCCATCACAATGATCATCCCCCCGCAACGCTGCGCCCCCGAGGGCCTCAACCCCACCTCCAACCTCATCAGCACCTTCGCCCACCGCGGCCTCTCCCTCTCCGACCTCACCACCACCCTCGCCTCCGCCGAATGCCACCTGCACTCCCTCCCCCCGTCCTCCCCCTCCCTCCCATCCGCCCACCTCGGCTGCGGCATAGCCCGCCTCCTCCGCGGCGAACCCCTCGCCGCCTTCCCGCACTTCAAAAACGCCGCCCAAAGCAACGCCGACCCCGCGCCGCACCACCTCGCATTATGCTACGCGCTCCACTGCCTCTTCCTGACGTACTCCTGGGCAGCCTCCGGCCAGACTGTTCCAGCCGATGAGATGGACCCGCTCTATGATATGGGCAGGGCCATCCCCGTCTGGACCGAGCGGATTACAAGTCTGGAGCAGCAGTGCGGTGGCCGCGGCCTGTCGGGGAAGTTGCGTGTGTTGTTGGAGAGGCAGCGGGCGGTTGCGGCGCTGCCGATGGGAGGTGAGAGGCAGAGGGATATGGCGGTCGAGGTCATCGGGGAGGCGGGAAATTTAGTGGAGGAGGGAGTGCCATCGGCGGTGGTGGCGCCGGGGGTGCTGGAGATGGCGGGGGTGTGGAGGCGGGCGGGAGGAGGGTTGGGGTATGCGGAGGAGGTGGTGAAGTGGCTGCAGGAGGGGTTTCAGATGGAAGGGGATGAGGTTGGGGTGGCGTATTGTGAGGTGGCGATGGGGGATTTGGTCAGCGCGCCGGCTGGGCCAGTGGAGTATTGGGGGGTGATGGTGAGGCCGGGGTTGGATAGAGTGGTATCCGAACCGATGGTTGGGGACGGGGAGGTTGTCGTTGCGGCTGAGGAGATTGATGAAGCGGCGAGTCATTATGAGATCGCACGGGTGCTGTTTGAGCAGTCAGAGTCCAAGAGGGGGCTTGCCACAGTTGAGTTACGAAACGGGTATCTGGCTGTGCTCCGAGCACGGCTTGTGGATGGCTCCTTGAGCGGCCTCCAAGAGGCACTGCACTGTTGTTCCACAGCAGAAGCCGAGTTTGAGGCCTGCGGGGACACGTTGTCGTTCCAGACGGCTCGCGCGCACGCCATCCTATGTCGAGTCGCACTCGGGCAGCGTCCCGAGGACACTGTATCGGCACGGGAAATCGGGACATGGGGTAGGACGGATGGTAGCATCAGCTACGCCATGGGTCTTGGCCTCTTTCTCGCGGCTCAGGCACGGCGGTGGACGGCCGACGAGGGCGACTACGAGAAGGGGGTGGCGGCGCTCCGATTAGCTGAGGCGCTGTTCGACGGCCTTGGCCTCCCGCGGTCATGTACAGCGGCCATAGCAGACCAGATGTCAGTCCATGACATGCTGGGAGAGCACGACAGATTCGTCATCACGGCTGAGAGGGCGTTGAAGGTGTATACCGGACTGGCTGACGACGCCAGCTCGCCGTCTCTTGCAGCATGGGCCAGGACCCGGTCAGCAGATGTCCTGGGCCGTATGGTGCGCCGGGCCATCGAGCGAGAAGACCCGGACCAGATAGCGAGCGCGGTGTCGAGACTCCGGTCGATACACTCTGCGAGTCACAGTGGCTCCTCTTCTCATTCCGCCACAGTCGATTTGCTCAGCGATTTGATCCGCAAGATGGATATGGCTATCGCTGACCCGGCGTCCTGTCCATCGATTGACGACCTCGACGACATTGACGTCAACTTGGTCGGTGAAGCTGCCTCGGCTCAGAGCACACAGACGCTTGTCGACGCGGCCGAGTTTCAGGAGCTCATGTTCCGCGCAAAGCACGCCCGAAGAGGCGGGGACATGGACGAGGCCGACGCCTTCTGGGATCGTGCCGAGAAAAAGGTTCAGGAGAGCCAAGACCCGCATATGGGGGAGCTGCTCATGGCCAACATTGCCGCAGACCGGAAGCAGTATGACGTCTCAGCTGCACACCTGCGCGCCTACTGCGAGTCGAGACTGGAGGCAGCAGCCGACCTCGTCAGGCGGTCAGACCAGTCTGTGGCTGATATCGTCCAGCTCTTCGGACAGCAATCAGCCGAGATCTACGCCCTCGTGTTTCCTGGGCTGGCACGCGTGAAACAATTCGGGGACGCGGAAGAGATGCTCGATGCGTTGGTGAAAGAACGAGGAGAAGACTGGTGGAAGGTGGGCGATGCCGTGGGTAATCTCACGGCCGCCGCCGAAGTCATGGAGGGTCAGGCGCAGTTCCCACACGCCTGGAAGCTCTATCAGCAAGCTATCCAGATATTTGAGGACAGGCGTGCTCGCCTATCAGTGGACGAATTCAAGATGTCTCTGGCTGGCAGCTCTCGGCTTCAGGGGCTGTATTTCAAGGCAGCAAGAACAGCCATTAAATGGCACAGCTCGTCGCCGAAACCGTCTTCCGATCCCGCACACCCGCACCAGGTCCCCCAACGACTCGAAGACGCCTTCCGGACGCTCGAGCAGGGGAAAGCGCGCAGTCTGCTCGATTTGATGGCTGCTGGGTCATTGATGTACGGCAGCCTTGTCCCATCTGAGATCACGGCATGGGACGAGTTCAAACACACAAGCACCTTGCTTGCGACGAAGCGCGGTCTGCTTCGACAGCAGTACGCATTGGAACCACCCAACACGGGCCACATCCAAAAATTGGAAGCAGAGATCTCCGAAGCGGAGTCCCAATTGGGACAGCAAGAGGAGCATCTCTTTGCCAACGAGTCTCCCTCGGCCCGCCGCTTCGTCACCCCAACCGATGTCACCGACATCAACACCCTTCGAACCCATCTCGACAAGAACACGGCTGTCCTCCAGTATTCCTACCGAGGCGACGATTTCCTTACCTGGGCCATCACCACCGACGGCATGATCGAATTGCACCACCGCGCCGTCTCCGAAGTCGATCTCGAACTCCACGCCCGACGATTCCGCGAGCAGTGTCACAACGCCGCACCGCCCGACACGCAACAACCCGATGCCCGCTGGCTTTCCACCCTCCTTTTCCCCTTCTCCAAAGCCCTCTCCAAAGCCCACCTCATCCTCATCCCCTACCGCGCCCTGCACACTCTCCCCTTCCACGCTCTCCCCCTCCCCAACACAACCACCCCGCTCCTTACCACCCACACAATCTCCTACCTCCCCAGCGCAACCTGCATCACCCACCTCCCGCCCTCTCCACCCCCCACCCCCAACCGCGTCCTCGCCATCGGCAGCCCCTCCAACATGCTCTACCACGACCCCCTGACCGGCACGACCGACACGCTCCTGGCCCTCCCCTTCGCTGCCGCCGAAGCCCGCGCCGTAGCAGCTATCACCGCGCCTGATAGCGTCTGCCTTGTTGGGTCGGAGGCGACGAAATCGGCTGTTACCTCCCGCTTGAAGGCGATCGACACCCTCCACCTCGCCACGCACGGGCTCCTCTGCGCGGAAGTGCCGATGCACTCGTCCGTTGCGCTAGCCGACGGCGAGGAATTGACGGTGGGGGAACTCCTCGGGGGTCGGACCGGGGCGAAGCTGGTGGTGCTCAGCGCGTGTGAGACAGGGGTGGGGGGCACGGTGGGAGGAGGCGAGGGGGATGATGTCGTGGGGTTTGTGAGGTCGTTGCTCGCGGTGGGGGTGAAGGGGGCCGTGGTGAGTTTGTGGGCGGTGAGTGATCGGGCGACGGGGGTGTTGATGGGGGAGTTTTATCGGGGGTTGGGGAGGGGGGAGGGGCCGGCGGAGGCGTTGGCAAGGGCGCAGAGGTTGGTGAGTGGGTTGGGCAAGGCGAAGGGCCAGGAGGAGGTGAGGTCGGTTAGGCCGGAGAAGGAGAAGGAAGGGGTGAGTGAGTATGCGCATCCAAGGCTTTGGGCGCCGTTTATTTTCGTTGGGGTGAGATGAGTGGTGGTTAGGAATTCAGGGGGGTGGACGTTGGATGTGGTTGTTGGGGCAACCCGGTTTTGTTTGGTCGGCCCCTTTTCAGCTGGTTGTCTCGTTCACCAGCTCTCCTCCCAGGGGTGATCGCGAAAATACAATCTACCCGATGACTGCGGTAGTATGAGAATGGCTTTTTCTTATTCCCTGACCCCCAAACGTTGCTCATTTCTCCTTGCCAGTACCATTTGCGCTTCTTGTGTCGATCGGCCGCCTCTCAAGTCTTCGCAACCTTCCTCCATGGTGTTTCATCACTGCTCGAGTCACTTTCCTCCTTCTCTCCATGTTTCACAATCATCAGGTTTGGTCGGTTCCGGAAATACACCGTCGCCCCCGTCGGCACCCGGTCGTTCTCGATGAACGGGGTCCGCTCAGCGCCCGTGAATATGCTGATAAGTGCAAACTCCTCTCGTCGTGTCCAGAGCGGGAAGATCCCCATGGAACTCTTCTTGTCTGTCTTCGGAGCCAAGATCTTTTTTGTTGCGGGAGTTTCAAAAGTCTGCAAGCTATCAGCAGCAGTTCGGGGGGCCTTGGACTCCTACGAGCACCAGCAGCATACCGTCGTGTCGTAATTGATACTCAGGCCAGTGTTTGACACGCAAAGTCCGCCAGACGTCATCAGGCGATTCGGATGGTACTTCGTCACCACAACCAGAATTTCTTCCGTGTGTTCGTTTACCACGCGGACGAATGAGGGGACATGACGAAGAGCCCGGAGGATACCCCCAATGGTGCCCTGCCGTAACGCGTGGGTTAGAGCTGTTCTGGGGAAAACGGGGAAAATATTTTGCTAGTTGGGACTTGCCTTTGGCAACAACTCGGGCGAGTCTTCCGGAGTGGTGGTTTCCGACTCCTCGGCCGCCCTCTCCAGTGTTCGGGCTTCGGCTGCCAGGGATGCGCGAGGGACGACGGAAAAGGGGATCTCGATGACATCGTGGAGTACTCGAGGAGATACTGATTCTGTCGGTGATTCGATTTCATTCGCAGACGCAGTGGGATACCCGAGCTTATCGAGACCTGGCGAATTGTCCGTGTTGACGAGGCAGCTGAGATCGAAAGGCGTGCTCGTGATAACAAACAGAAACCGCTCCTCCACAGGCTGTTGCTTTGGGACCGACTGTGGCCAGAGCACTTCGACGCCCTCCACATTATCAGTATCTTCGCCCTTCCCAAAAGTAATAGACCCTCCCGAAGGCAACTCCCGCCCACCAACCGTCCCATCCAGAGCCATGACCTCGCCAGCAACATCGATCCGGAACCCCGACACAAAAGCCCTCTCAACGCCCTCATTCCGCAACACCACATTAACCCTCTCCCCTTCCATAAAATTCCCCCACCCATTCCCTCCCACGCCCTTTCCCACCTCGACCTTCACCCCATGCCTCCACAGCCCCCCCTCATTCTCGCTCCCAAGCCCGCGGAGCTGCTCCGCCCTCGCAAGCGCCTCAGCGCGTTTCACAATCCCCTCAACCGCCTGAGCAGTGGGATTCCCAAAATCAGTTCCCAACCGCCCAATCTCGATTCCTTGGGGAGTGCGCAACACAATTGTGGTGGCGTCTTCGCGGCATATCTCGGCGAGATAGGGCGTGGGGTCGGAGGGGGAATGGAGGCGGAGAAGGTGGGAGGCGGCGATAGCTTCACCAGCGCCTTTGAGCCCACGCGGGATTTTTACCGGCCATTTGTGGATTGCTTGTGTTCCGAGGATGGGTACCCATCCTCGGATGCCTGCGGTCGTTTCATCACCAAGTGGACTGGCGGGCAACGCGTCATTTGCCTCTGGCATCGCGGCGCGGGTATAGCGGCAGTGTGAGGTGTAGACACACGCCAAGGTTGGCTGAGGCGACATTGCGCGTTCATGATAACCGAGTCGTGGAAGCTGTAGGCATGTGACTAACAGGCAGAACTCAAAACCATGGTCGGAGCATACCCCCAGACCCCAGGTTAGGTGGCGACTTCGTCCCCAGGGCTGATGAGACACGCCCCTCGATCGACCCCCAGCAGCAGACGCAGGTAGCTTAACTTCAACGCCACCCCCTCAGGCAAATTCTTGCCCCAAACGCAACCACAAGCGACTTGGATAAAAGGTTGAGATATCCATTACGCGAAGGTTCCGTCCTTGGCCAAGGAAGTGGGGAGGTGGTGATGTGTGAATGACACGGGGCAGACTCACAAAGCGCCCAAGACGCTTGCCATCTGAAGACTGTCGTGGTATTGCCAGGATCCCTGGACAATGTGTTTGTTTTGTAACTGTCTGACGAGTTCATCCTTGGGCCTCAAATATCAGAAGACGTACGTTAACAGTCCCAGCGGGATAGCGCAACAACCCTAACCCCTGCGTGATGGTATACCTGGGATGTCTTGCATGTCCACGGGTGTATTTTGGGGGTACCATAGGCCGCTCTTTCCGGCGATTTACACAGCCATTTTGGCGGTCTGTCCCTGGAGAGCCTCAGGCACGGTCCTGTCTTTGTTGTTGATGGTTGGACGGACTTCGAACCCCTGAACAGCACTATGTCCAACCTCGGTAGTCAGCTGATTGCCAAGCTGATTGCTGCCCAACTCAGCCCCCTGGTTTTGGATCTGAGGTACCTTCGATTTCCAATTCCCGTCATCCCCAAGCTCCGAGAGTTGTCTTGCAGCCGCCCCCACCGAAACCACCAGCCTACCCATCCAGCCAGCCTTGCCAGCCAGCCTCCCACAGTTCCTCCATGGCATCCGCGCACCTCGAAACGCTATTGGAGGGCGTTGAGGCCCTCCGCATCATCCCCGAAACCAAGCCTCAGCCTGAACCCAAGCCGGACGCCGAGCCGCCGTATCTCCTATTCTCCCCTCCGCCTATCGTTAGCTGGCTGCGGGACACATTCGACGATGTGCCCTGCTACCTATTCCGGGTGTTCACGCCCATGTCCCGCGGCACGACAGACCGCGTCTGGACCAGGTCAATGGACGCTACCGACGGACGGCCGAACTGCAGCCAGGATATTTTTTCCAGGAATGACCAGCAAGTGGCGGCCATGATCAACCGGCATCTTAGGTGGATGCATGGCCCCGAGGACAACTTGGTCTCGTGGACGAGCTCATTGTTATTCGCGCTCGTGTACATCTTCCATCTGCACGCGAGTACCAAAGATGGCTCGGTCATGGACGACATCTCGCTATGTGTCATCGACACGACAAAGTTTCCGAGGGGGGTGTTTCTTCGGGACATGGACCTTATTTTTGCCTACCGCTCGTTCGACACGGGGCTCAAGTCATTTGAGGAGCTGCGGCAGAAGAAGCACAAGGTGTTCTCGGGGTCGTATTACTTTGGGGAGTACCTCTCACAAGGGGCTCTGAACATTGACGGTCGATGCCGGATTGTGTCGGCGCAGCGGATCGTAGACGAAGGGCTGTATGACTTGGAACCGGAGTTTGAGGAGTTTCTGGAGTGGGGGAGCCAGGAGAAGGCGCTCTGGGCCGAGCCCGTGGTTGCACACCGTGAGCTGTTCAACCGAAGCAGGGCAGAGCCGCAGGGAGCGAGCATGGAGGAGCTGGAGGCGGCGGTCAACATTGGGCAGTTGTTTGGCCCTGAATGGAGATTGCCCGTGGCAGCCAACCTGCTCGCCCTCCGTTCTCGACCAAGTCGAGACAGCGGCATCGTGTTGTCATTGAGGGGAGCACCATTCACGGGCAAGCTTCCAAGTTCTCGTCATTCCAGCCAAGTGAAGCCTGACTGACGGAGAGCAGACGCTGAACGAGAGGAGTGCTCGCCCGCAAAGACGAGGATCGCGGCTCCCAGCACGCTGCCAGAAGTGCAGCAATACGCTAGCATCATGCGCGATGTCTATACTGATGTCTGCTTGACGCGCATGAAAGGTGAGTTAGGACGGACGAAGCAACTTAGCTAGTGGACAACTGACACTATGCTGCCGCTTAGACCACGTTCGAGATGCCGAGGCCAGATTGAGGGACGCGATCCGGGCCGCCCGCACTCTTCGCGAGCTTCCGCCTGCGAGCGACGGCTCGACATCATCGAGCTCAGGGTGTGTCGAGGTGCAGCGCCGGTTGGGGACAGTCGCGCGGTTGACTCGGTTGTTGCAACAGGAGCTTCTGCCACCAGGCGCGGGGCTTGCTGATGTGGCGGGTGACACGGCCGACTCATAGGGGCAAATGGAACTCTTCTGTATCGCGGTTGTTATTCCTTCGGATTTTTTCGTTTTTCGTTTTTTCCTCGAGCGAAGATGGTTCGAGATGAAGTGTCATTGTTGTTTTTGAGTGGATGCAGGAGGAAAGGCCCCACTTTCAGGCCGCTGCTCGCAGATTCCAGGGGATTTCGGCCTGACAGGAGCTCGGGCCACTCAACTGCAGCAGGCCTGCCCAACCGCCCAAGTGCCGCCTCCGCGCTTTCAACACCACAGCGACCCCGCCAAACACCAATTCATCACCACCAAACATCACCAAACATCACCAGACACACCAACCCACCAACCACCACACGTCCGCCCCCCCGCCCACAATGAGCAGGTCAACCCCCCGCAAGGCGCGCCACCGCCAGCACGCGAGCAACAGCGGGCCGCGGCAGGTGGCGGCGTCAGACTACGAGTCGGACGCGGCGCAGTACCTCGAGAACCGCGACATCGGCCTCCCGCCCAACAACCCCAATCCGCCGCGCGATAATACCGAGCTCAGCCTGCGGGTCCTGCGCCGCTACCAACCCTCCGTCCGCTCCATCGTCGCCATCGCCGCCAACGCCGTTGCCTACAACTTCCTCGAGGCCACCCAGGGCTGGGAGAAGCACGGCGCCGAGGGCACCATGTTCATCTGCGACCAGGAGCCCATCGTCGCCCCGACCGGCCACGTCCTGCCCCGTGCCTGCGTCTTTGTCCTCAACCGCCGCAGCATGGAAAACCTCACCATCGACCTGCTGAGCGTCACCGACTGCGAGGTCGCCGGCGAGCTGATCGTCTTTCGCCTCGAGGACACCGCCACGGCTGCCAACAACCACGGCGACGACGCGCCTTCGAAGAAGGTTCTCGGGCTTTGGATACACGCCGACGAGACCAACACGCGGGAGGTGCACGCAGGTCTGATAACGGCGGCCTGGCAGCAAGGCCGACAGGCCCTCGACGCATACATCCAGGCGATGACAGCGGCGGCGATGGAGAGCAACGGATTTGCGGCCGAGCCCAGTCACGAGTCACCGGCGGGGAAGCGGCTGAGCATTACTGACCTCTTTGGGCGGAACAACGGCGCTGGGCAATGAGGCAATCCAAGCTGGAAGGCACCAAAAACGAGCGCAGCACAGCACCTGGGAGTCCAAGCCCATCGAGGCGCCGATTTCGACCCGAACCACAGTGTTAATATCCCATTCCTCCACTGTCACACTGCATGGTCGACCGATTTCAGTGGGTGCAGCAGCGCCTCGGCCTCTTTCGTCCTGCAAAGCAACCTCCAACATGGCGACGGCTCCCAGCCACACCCGAGGCAGCCAAAACGCCGCCCAAGCCGCCCTGCAAACCCAGCTGTCTCTTGTCTCGTCGTTCGAGAAATGGTTAGCCTCTAAAATCGAGGTCGATGGAGATCAGAACGGCATCATCGCCAAGGTCCAGCTGCGCCTTCACACCTATCAACAGTGGCTTATCCAAGCCGAAGCTACACCGACAAGCGTGGCAGAGGATACCGAACCCTGGGAAATAAACGCCCGCGCTCACTCCGGGGAAAAGAAGGGGGTTGTGGTGCGCGTCACCGGGCCTGGTTCGGACGAGGCGGTCGAGATCACGGCTGCAGATGAGCGAGAGGCAGAGTACCTCTTGAGTGTATGTAGATTAACACCCACAATAGACTTACCCTCACATTGCTGATCGTGTTTCCCTGTCTGCAGAACAACTACCTGGGTTACATGATCAAAGTCGTAAGCAGCTCGCCTTCTTCACAACCCATCGGCCATTCTAACCCCGGCAGTGCCACGCCTTCGCCAAAACCCAAACCACGCTCCTCTCCCTCCTCCAAACAACCGCCAACATCGACCAGGAGACATCCAAGCTCAAGTACGCCGTCTACACTCTCCCATCGTAACTCTCCAGCAGACTGATACTCACACCTCACCCCAGCCAACGCCCCGAGGAGACCATCCAAGCCCACGTCCGCCGCCTGCGCGAGTACAACGAGATCAAGGATATCGGACAGCAACTGATCGGGCTGGTGGCAGAGAATAAAGGTGTGCCTGTCCGCACGCTGTATGAGACGGAGGAATTCGGGGTGGGGATGCCGCACTGAGGAATCATGAATGGGTTAGATGGGGAATGCTGCTGTGACGGGTATGAGGGGGGAGTTGAGTGCAACAGTGCGTTGAGTAGGCTCCGGGGTTGCTTCAGAAGTGTCTTGACGGAAGATGATTTGGTGTCCGAAGCTATCTCTCCCATCCCATCGAGCAACACCATGATTCCAGACATGGGTGGACGCCGATCTCGCGACTCCCTGTATTAGAGGCTGGCAACTCCGCGACACACCACATCCCAATATCACCTGCACGAGATGCAGAACGCAACCCAATATCACCTGCACGAGATGCAGAACGCAACCCAGTTACACTCCTCATCAAATCTGTATATACATGTACGGTCATCGATAATTATGTGCAGAGAAGTTTAAACCACAACCCCCCTTCCCGTTCCAACCCTCCTTCATGCTCATCATCATTTCATAACACGCACCCACCCCCATTTATCCCCCCTCCTGTTTCTCACTCTCTTCTTCCCCCCACTACACCCAGCCGCGCACCCATCGCTTAGATGCACTGCGAGTAGTAGTCGTTGTTCTTGGTGCAGGTCGACCCGGACGCGCAGGTGGTGCAGCCGGTGAAGCCGATGCCGCCGCATTGGCCCCCTGTACAATATCCCGTCAGCCACCCATCCATCTCCCTAATAAACACCTCCCAACAGCAACAGGACGGTGGTACTTACACTGAGCAACGGGGGTGCAGCCGCCCGAGGGCGCCGACGAGGTGCTCACGGGCGCCGACGAGGTGCTCGAGGGCTTGACCGACGTCGACGAGGTGGACGAGGGCTTGACGGTGGTGGACGAGGGCGCGGCGCTGGACGAGCTGGAGCTGCCGCCGTTGTTGCTGCCGCTGCAGGAGAAGACGGGGGGACCAGGAATGATGTAGTTGGTCACCGGGGGGTAGTAGATGCTGATCTTGACTCCGGGGTCGGTGCCCTAAGAAAGAAGGGGGTTAGTGATGGGTTGGGAAAGGGAGGGAAAGGGGGGGGGATGGTGGCTTACGGAGTAGGCGCCAGGGAAGCTGACGGTCGAGGGCGTCTTGGTGCCGGAGCCGCCGACGATGTTGAGCTGGGCGCACTCCATGTAGAACTGGGCACCGGGGTAGTTGCCGGCGCCGTGGAGGGCGATCATCTCGGCGCGAAGGAGGTACTGGCCCGGCGCGATGCAGTCGGGGATCTTGATGGCGTGCTTGCCCTGGCCGTTGATGACCTTGGAGGTGCCCCACACGCCGTTGTTGAAGCCGTCCTCCTGGATCTTGAACCAGCCGCCGCCGATGCCCGAGTCGCTGGCCGCGTCGTTGACCTTCTTGAGGTAGGCGATGGTCGGGCCGAGATGGGTGCTGTCCATGATGTCGTTGGGAGCGGTGCCCGTCGTGCTGAGCATGTACTTCCAGACGGCGGTGACCGTGTCGCCGGCGTTCACGGTGATGACCTTGGAGGTGGGCGTGGTCGGGTTGGGGGCCCCGTTGCAGGCCATCGAGTCCGAGGTGACATCGTCGATCGGGCCGTTGTACGAGGGGATACGCACACCCTGGCCGATGCCCTGGTTGACGCCGCCGACCTCGACCGACGCGAAGATGGTGTGGGCGCTGGCGGCGCCAGCCAGCATGAGTGGGGCGAGGACCTTCATGGTTGCGGTCTGTTTAGTGGGAGTGGTGCTGGATGAACAGAGAGAAGCCAGGTCGAGGTCATCCAGAGGGAAGCATCCTCGAGGTATATATAACCAAAATCGTGAATAGGGGGTAGCTGTGGGAGGTGACGCCTTGAGCCTTGCCTCCCCCGCTATCCCAGCCACAATGTCGCACTCTGTAATTCATCCGCAACCCTTGTCGTCCAAGATCTCGCATCCTTGGGTAGAGCAGAGTCCCAGTTCGCGTCCCCCATCCGTCCATCGGTGCGGCATTCTACCCGGTACCCGGGTTTCGCTCCCGTGGGGGGGCGGCCAGAAACCTGGGGTGCATGCGGAGCACGCGCAGGCCGTGTCAGCGCCGTGGCAATGCCCGGCGGCATTCCGGGGATGAAGGGTCATGCCAATGCGACCTCTCGGCAACCATGCCATGTCGGTTCAGGCGGCGCAGATCCGAAACGGCCCCCCGCGGGCACACGGAGGCTCAGGGTCCGGCTGGTACCGTCGCAGCGCCCGGCAAGCCTTACCGATATCTCCTAGAGCGGCAAAGGCCAAGACCCTGATCCAACGTCGACGGGGTCTCCCGGGCCACATGATGGCCGTTGCGACCCTGCGCACCCGCCGTGCCCCATCCGCTTGCAGTCTGCGCGCGACACCCAAGCCGGAGAGGGTATCCCCATCTGGTGCGCGCCCAGCGTGTTTTTGGCGCCGTCCGCACCGATTGGGGGACTTGGTATCGGCGTCCAAATCTAACAGGACTCCCTTTTATTTCTCGGCAGTCGCAGCTTGACAAAGCCCTTCGGTCTTGGGTCGCCACGCTCCCGTGGAGGGAGTCCTGCGGCGGCATGGCAACCGTTTTGTCGCCGGTGGGTTGCATCTACGGTGCCACCGGGTAATCGGATGCCCCATGGAGAGCAGTAGCGCCATTCGGCTCTGCGGAGCAACCGGGTTCCCGGTATTGGTTCCCGGTAGTGGTCTCGTCTTCGGTAGTGTTAGTGTTGAGAACGCGGGAGGCCACTACCGGGAACCACGCGACCGAGTCGCACATTGTCAACTAATCATTGTCGTACTTGGAATCTATGCTACCCTCCACGCTTCGTCGATCGATTGACAGAGACGTCACAGTTGCAATGGCGGCGTCCTGAATACTGGGGTATGTTGCGCGGTGCTCGAAGATGAGGCTGACTTCGATCTGCGTCCCGAGGAGTCACCGGTGGCGTGTCGCCCCATGCGTACTTGGGTCGTTGAGTGCGGGGAACTGGTAAGACGATCCTATGCAGACAAGCTGTTGAGAAGGCTGTGTTTGACAGCGGGGGTCGGTCCGTCGTTACGATCGCGCGTGGGTTCCACGATTCCCTCCTCGCCGTTCCTCCGCCACCCCTATACCCCTGCCTGTTGCCTGCCACGTACCGGGCTACGTTGCTCCCTGATGCAACTCTGTGCCGTTGCGGTTTCCGGCTGGACAACCTCGATGTCAGTCTTGACGGCCGTTTGTCTCGGCTTGACTCGCTGGTAGCCGGCCAAATCCCGACATGAACTTTGGTCTGGAACACAGGTCATGCATTTCCCTCCCGTATTCTGAGTCCATTCTCCCCTCCCAGTAGCGACATCTCTCTGTCTGAACTGCACCAAAACCCGCCGACTGAGATGCAGATCGCTGGCCTGTCGCCGCTCAGCCGGACCCCACATCGCTTCGTTGGCTAACTTCCAGCTGGATTTCGTATATTCAAGGTCGCACTGCTTCTGACGCCTAGGTGTGGTACTTCCGCTCAGGCGGCGTGCTGAACGACGGGCTCCGAGCCCCCCCCCCCCCCCCCCCCCCCCCCCCCCCGCCTTGCCACTCACATCGCGGAGGGGGCTAGGACCGAGAAACTAGCGCCCTGCGCCACATGGTGGTGGTACGGATCTAGGCTTGCCTAGAAAGGGGGTGAATTGGCGATGCGGGGTTTACTTGTGAGGCCCTCTTTGTGTTCCTTCGGAGGTGCAATAAACCGAAGTCATACGATAGGCGTGACTAGCGGGGAGATAGCTGGCTGACAAGCGGACAATACTCCCTGTGTCCGCCTCGGTTATGACAGTGGCATGTAAGCTGCCCGAGATGGCATGCAGCCAAGCCCACTTGACCGCGTCCAGGCTCTTCCATCCAGGCCTATTTATTTCTATGCTTCTGGACTCCGCATCGTCGACGAGGTGGCGAGGCTGGGATACCGCTCGCAAGTAGCCAGAGACGTCTATCCAATTACTGCCACGGAGTCAGCACAAGCCGGGGGCTGCTCTCTCGGTGAGGACAAGACTTGGTAGTACCCGGACCCTGAGAACTTTTGAGCGAGCGGACGCAAGTCTGTTATGCGTTCGACGCCTTGTGCAGACGGGACTGATATACCTACCTAGGTACCTGTAGGTAGGTAGTCATCGACTAGGTAGCAAAGGTAGCGGGAGTCGAGGGAGCCAACCCAAGAGCGTTGTGATGGATATAAGTCCATCTGGGCGAGCTTAAGCCGGAGGCCTCTTATCGTCAAAGTCAAGTAAAAAGCAACAGAGGGCTGGCCCACGGGAAACAACCCGCCACCAGCTCGTCGACCAAACCGACGCATTGCATTTGGCTTGTTCCTTCCCGCAGCTCAATTCCATGTAATCTCATGACTGCGCTCACTTGAAAATTGTTTTGTGGAAATCTTTCTCTCGGGTCGCCCAAGCTCAAATGTTGTTTTCATTCGTGTCGATCAAGTTTGCAGGAATCCTGATGCCCAGAAGGAGATGAGAGAGAGGAGCCAAGTAGATGGACTGGACTGGACGGGGAAGTTGTCCCTGTGGTTCAATGATGAATGAGTCACTGACTAGAACTCGAATCAAAGTCAGTTCTGCTTCAAGTTGCAGACGTTGGGGAAGTTCTGGCCTCCAATATGTGGCAGGGGAAAGTCGGCTCATGTTGGATCAGCTCCAGTAGTATAGCGAAAGCGCAGCATCTAGAGGCTCGCCGTACGCGGCACAGTAACGGGGAGAGCTGGTGGTGAGGTGGGTGCGATGCCTCGAGTTGGAGCTCTGTCCTGAAACGAGATGTGAGGTGAGGGGTGCTTGGGCAATAGCGGGGCCAGGGGTGGTGCAAGGCACATTTCGGCGAGCCAGAGCTGATTGCGGGGGTGGCCTGTGCTCCCACCCCACTAAAGGCGCCCAATGATCCTGGTCCAGTGACGGCATTCCAGGCACGGCAAACAGCGTGTTTCGTGTCCAGACTCGCTGCAACGGCCATCTCAACCTGTCCTCAACATCCACCAACCCACCACGAGCCACGAACAACGAACGAGCATCGCAGACGCATTTGTTGCCGCCAGATTGCACCACCAAAGGCACACGCCGTATCCACGCACAGTCGCCCCCCCGCCCCCTCTCCGTGCCGCGCGCCCCCACACCCTTCTCGAGTCTCGCCCCCGATGAGCTCTCGAGACTGCGACACCGAGTCTTGGGGTAGCAAAGACAACAAGGGCACACGATGACCCATCACAACAGGTTACCGCCTACCCTGACACCCGCGCCCTTCACGCAACCGGCCCTGCCGCATTTGCCCGCCAGCCACACCACCGCCGTCATGGCATCCCCTCCCCCACTCCCCACCGAGAGCAGCTCCATCACCGACGCCGTCGATCTATCGTCGACAAACCCGCACTCGCTTCACCACGCTGTCCATGCCCGCCGCTCGCAATACCTCCGCCGCCACCGCACACGCATAAAAATCGGAACCTGGAACGTCGCCGCCTGCCCCGGCACAGACAAGGACCTCGCACGATGGTTCATTGATGGGGAGGGGCTGGATCCTGCCCTGGGGTCGGCCAGGCCGTCGCACAACGACGGAGAAGAAAGAGAGGGGTCCGGCGTGGGCTCACCGGGCGGCGAAGCCCCGATAGAGCTCGCGACAGACGACAAGATTGGGCTGTATGTTCTCGGTCTCCAAGAGGTTAACGTCCTCACGGCCCCGGGTCAGTACATGCCGTGGATCTACGCCTCAGATGACGCTGTCGCGAAGTGGAAGGCCGCCATGGAGGCCGCTGTGCCCGACGGCTACCAGCTCGTTGCTGCCGAGCAGCTGGCTGGCATGCTCCTGCTGGCCTACGCCTCGCCCGAGATCGCCCCGACCATCAGCAACGTCAGCGCTGCTACTGTCGGCGCCGGCGCGCTCAACTATTTCGGAAACAAGGGCGCCGTATGCACTCGTATCGTCTTGGGAGAGGCCACCCAACTGCTGTTTGTCAATTCCCACCTTGCCAGCGGCGTCGATGACTATTATCTTGGACGCCGAATCGACCAGGCACAGCAAGTCGTGGCCCAGGCCCGCTTCGAACCCATCACCGTTTCCGGCGTCTCCGAGGACGAGAAAGGCAGGATTGGAGATGAGGACTTTGCCTTTTGGTTTGGCGATCTCAACTTTCGCCTCGATCGCCTCCCTGGCGACGATATTCGCCGGCTCCTCATGCTCCACACTCGCGGAGAATACGACCTCTCCAAGCGGCAACTGCGCCGTGAAAGCTCCCTCGACGGCGAACCCATTGTTGTCCACAGGTTGTCGGACAGCAGTGACGAGACCCCGGACGAGTCCGCCGTCCAGGGCGGCGATGGTACCGCCGACGACACTCAAGCGGCAGACGACGACTCGCTCAACATCCCCGACCCAGACGAGCTTCCTCCGGATCCCCATGACGATCCAGCCTCGCTCCAAGCCACCCTCGACTCCTTGCTTCCCCACGACCAGCTGGGGCGCTCCATCAAACAGCGCAAGGTCTTCCATGAGGGCTGGCGGGAGGGCCCCATCTCCTTCTTACCCACGTACAAGTACGATGTCGGCACTGTGTCGCTTTTCGACTCCAGTGAGAAACGGCGCCCGCCAAGCTGGTGCGACCGCATATTGTACCGCACGCGCAAAGACTTTGACGAATACGAGCGCAAGGCGAAGGAGGAGGAGGAAGCACGGAAAAAGGATGAGGAGATGAAGGCTCGCGGCCTCGAAGAGGCTGGCGAGGACGACGAGGTCCTGTTCTCCTACGATCCCGAAAACGATGGCGAGGAGCTGCCGACTCCCCCCACCGACTTTTCCTACGACGAATATGATGATGCTGAGGATGCAGGAGACCTGGCTCAGCAGCCAGACGA
Organism: Staphylotrichum tortipilum; assembly: GCA_033296695.1. Taxonomy (NCBI): domain Eukaryota; kingdom Fungi; phylum Ascomycota; class Sordariomycetes; order Sordariales; family Chaetomiaceae; genus Staphylotrichum; species Staphylotrichum tortipilum. The sequence continues at coordinate 1,542 of MU855380.1, read as the reverse complement.
TGACCGGATCCGTCTTGAGCTCTACACATCCCACCAGCGCATCACATCCTCCGACCACAAGCCAGTCAGCAGCATTTTTTCCATCGACTACGACGGCGTAGTCCCGCAAATGAAGGCCAAGGTCCACGCCGAAGTTGCTCGAGAGCTGGACCGCGCTGAGAACGAGGGCCGCCCTGTCATCACAATTGTGGCTGACCACCATGACGGCCGCAATGCTCCAAAAGATCGAGCCTCGGCGGCCTCGACACACGTCGATTTTGGGGACCTTCGGTTCCTCGAGAAGTGCACCTCGAGCTTGACGCTGGCGAACACAGGTGGCGTGTCCGCGACATTGTCCTTCGTCGACAAACCGACCCCGGATGATGCCGAGGCAGCCGATTCGACCGGGATGGGGTGGCTGAAGACCCATTTCGTGCACATTGAGGCGCCAAGTGATGAAATTGAGTCGGTCAGCCTCGGCAGGGAGATCACGCTCGAGCCTGGCGACACGGTCAACGTTGTTCTCGTTGCCCTGGTTGACGAGGTCTCAGGTGCCCGGATGCTCAATGAAGGGCAGACATCACTGGAAGAGGTCCTCGTTCTCCGGGTGACAGATGGCCGCGACCACTTTATCCCTGTCCATGCGACCTGGCTCCCGACATGCATCGGCCGCTCTGTTGAAGAGCTCATCCGGGTCCCCGACGGCGGCATCCGAGCCTTTGCCCAATCTCTGGCCGAGAAAAAGGGCCATCTGGGCGCGATTCCCTACGACTTGGCCGTCCACCGGCCCGCCCCCAAAGAGCTCTTCCAGCTCACCGAGGCCATCGAAACCCTCACCCAGCGCGTCCTCGCAGACTCCCTCATGCTCGAAGACTTCACCATCCCCTCCAACCCCGGCTGGCCCTTCGACGAAACCACCTGCACCTCCGCCCCCTCCTCTGCCCCCTCCTCCACCCGCACCGCGCACATCATCGCCCTCCTCGACGCCCTCGACCGCGACCAACCGCCCCAATCCGCCTTCGCCCCCGAAACCCCCTCCCTTGGCCGCCTCGAAGCAACCGCCCAAACCCTCCTTCTCTTCCTCCGCGGCCTCACCGACGGGGTCATCCCCACCTCGCTCTGGAACCGCATCGACCAGGCCGCGCCCTCCATCCCCTCCCTCAACGCCACCCCCAGCAACACAGCCCTTGACGACCCCGCCCACGACGATGACCGCACCACAATCCTCGACATCCTCCAGTCCGCGCCCCACCACAACATCTGCTTCGTCTTTCTGACCACCACCCTCGCGCGCGTCGTGGCCGAGCTGGCCCCGCTGTCCCGGACTGATCTGGAGATCCTGCGCACCGAGGCGGCGGCCACCGCGGCGGCTGCTGCCACTCCTGCGAGGGGGATTTTTGGCGTCGGGAGGAAGTCGCTTAGTTTTGTGAGGAGGCCGGCGGCGCCGGTGGCGGGGGCGATGGAGGGATTGGGGAAGAGGAGGGAGAGGGAGAGGAGGGTTGCCGGGGTATTTGGGGGGGTGGTTTGTAGGGGGTTGGAGAACATTGAGGGGGTGAGGGAGAG
>MU855379.1:34267-84093 GCA_033296695.1 Staphylotrichum tortipilum | reverse complement strand
GGGGGAGCCAGGCAGTCAAAAGAGCCAGGGCAGCCCCCAGGGCGCAGGCACACGGGAGAGGAGAGAGATCAAGCGCATCATCCACAACTGAAGCAATTCCCAACACCACACACACATCGTTCTGTACCCATTTTCCAGTACCTTTCAGTGCCCCCATACAACCGCTGTAGTGGTTCGATCCCGCTGTTCCAACCAGGAGAGTGGCCAGAGCCGGCCGGAGATCGGAGAGTGCGAAGTGCCTCGGAGTGAAGCTGGGCCTCTATCCGTCGTAAATCTCACCACCTTTTCCCTACCCCAAGGAGGGATACTCAGTGGTAAGCTTGTGTTTCCAAGAAATCTGATAACTCGCCTTGAAAGAAGCGGGTGGTGGAAAGGCTCGCTGCCATTCATAGAGTACCATTCTGCGTCCAATCTCCATCAAGCAGTTGCCCGCATGGCTCAGTGGTAGAGCGTGTCACTAGTAATGACAAGGTCGTCAGTTCGATTCTGGCTGTGGGCATTCAACAATTCTTTTGTCTCCGCTCTGTTTTTTCTCCACACTTGAGACCAACGACCCTTCAATATTTTCCTCGTCCGGAAACACGCTGCTTGCTGGCCGGCCGGGATTGAACCACAGAGGCCTCGACGCTTCTTCCATTCTTCCACCACACCTCGGAGTCAAGGCCGCCCCACACCCCAACGCACAACCCACATGAGGTCACCCGGACAAGATGGAAGAACCACAATCCTCCTCATCACCAACCACCTCCCCCATCACCGCCTCCCTTCTCACGACAATCCACGCCTACGACCAAGCCATTTACCCCTCCGCGCTGCCCCTCTCCCAGCTGCGCGCGTGGGTCGCGGCTTGCCCCGAGCTGAGCATCGCGTTCCACTACCCGCAGGGCAAGCCCCACCGCAGCCACGACCACAACGACAGTGACGCTGGTAGGCCAAGTCCGCCCGACGAAGTGCAGGGCGTCATCATTGTGTTGCCGCTGCGGCGGGGGTACTGGGAGGATCTGCTCGTTGGGAGGGTGGCGGAGGGCGGTGTGGAGGTGGGGATGTTTCCTCCTCCGTGTCATGGTGGCAGTGGGGAGGGGGAGGATGAAGTGGTGGAGGTGGGATTGCATGTGTATCATGTTGAGCGGTTTGGTGAGAACCGTAGGGGCGGGGGGTTTACTGAGCGTGCGCTGGAGGAGGTGAGGAGGAGGGTGACGGCGGTTTGGCCGGGGTGGCGGGTTGTTGGGGTGTCAGGTATGTGTTTCTACAGGAGCTGGTTGTTGGGATTGTTGTGACTAATTAGTGGGCATCGATGCAGCACTTATTGCGACGGACGCGGGGAGTAGGACGTTTGCGAGACTGGGCTTACAGAAGACAGGATATAGGGAGGTATTTGTGCAGAGAGGGCCACCTCAGGATGGCGCCGACCAGCAAGGGGTGGTGGATATGGTTTGTTGCTTCCCGGGTGACGAAGCCGGGCTCGAGGAAATTGTTGGCCAAGGTGTCGTGGTCTCGACCTCCGAGATGGTTGTCAGGTATGAAACCTAGGGAGGTAGCACTTTTGAACGTCAGTGGTTGAGGATGGACTCGGTGACCGTGAGTCTCCGCCACCGTGGGAGGAGATTTTCCTCTAGTCTTAACAACATGGCGACAACCTGCGGTATATCTGGCTGGAATCATAAAAACTTAAAGCGCAGGCAAAAAGGCAACTCAAGAGCTGATGGTGCGAATCCTTCCCCATGTTTGATTTTCCCACCAGGCGCGAGCAGCCAAAAGGAAAGGTCCTACCCGGAATCGAACCGGGGTTGCCGGAAGCTTCCGATGCCATCAGAATCCGGAGTGATAACCGCTACACTATAGAACCTAGAGTCAACATTTTTCTCACTCGATGGCTGGTGAGAATTCTGAATGGGTGGGTTACTCGGCCCACTGGAGGCGTGGGTCGGCTCCACTCGGACTCGGTGGTCCGGGTTTGGGGTAGTAGGGGTTCGGGGCTTTGAGAGACTGCTGGAGACGGAGCCGAGAAATGCCACTGGTAAGCTTCGAGGAGGTTCTAAACAGGCGGGTGCCTTACCATCCATGATGGGCAACGACGATCTTGAACAGTGATTTGCCTCCATCGAGTTCATGCTTGTGTAGGCAGTCTCCCTGACCTCCTCGTCGAACAAAAGCATGCAATGATGAAGTGGACATGCTCGTCTTCATATTGGTATTCGTTAGTGGTACGCCCCGGGCCCGAGAATATACGAGGCAGCAGATCCCCGGGTGGTGATCAACCGGAGGCTTGGAAGGGTGGACAACAGCTTGCCCTTAATCCCAACGTCGAGGGAATTCCCTGGCCACTGTTGGCGTGGTTGAACGCGAATGGCTGTATCATCACATTGGCCTCCCTCACCGTAGGCGATCGGCGCGCTGGGGCACGCCCCCCAGGCGCAGAATCCTCCGTGTTCTGCGGTGGCGGTGGCTCCCTGGCGCAGGAGTTGGGGAACTCCGCAGACCGCTGCGATGTGGCCGAGTGGCGCGAGGGCGGAAAGTGACAAGAGAGAAAAATATGTTGCAATCCGGCGATTGAATCTTTCTCGAGATCTACGGGTTCAGGCCCGCTGGCGGTCTGGGTGTCTGAGGGAGACAGTGAGACGAATGTCAGACGCCGGGAGACGACTTGAATAAAGCGGCTGAACTTGAGACATCTACCTCTTGTTTCCCCAAGACTCATGCAACGAACTCCGGATATCGCCATGCACCCAGGGTTGTGGATTGAGACTTGCAGGCGGGTTGCCCTTTCTCTGGTCCGAGAGTGTTGCTGCTGCATAGAACCGGCACGGCGCGGAGTCCGTTGTGTAACTTGAAGGCAAAGAGTTGGGATCGCCACGGAGACGAGGGAACGTGCGCTGCCGCCTGGCCAGTGGTGTGTAGAGTGGTCTGGACAGGGAGGCTGGGATGCCGTGTAACAGAGGAAGTCAGTAACTTGAGTCAGGTGAAATTGCCAGAGGCAAAGTTGAGTGTAACGGTGGGCTGCTTGTGGTTGGCCATCCGGCATAGGCGGCACCCAGTCTGCGGTGTCCCGCGCGGCCTATTGATTGTCGGTCGCGGCTCGGCGGGAGACTGCCTATCCGAACACGAGCGCTGCTGGTGCCCGGACGCTATTAGAGCCGGGGAGAAAGGGCTGTTGAAGACTGAGCGTCGTTTGATGGAGGAGAGCTTTGCGCTGCTGTGGGCGGGCAGCTGCTGCCTGAGGCGAGCTGAGTCTTTGGGAGAGACCGACAGAAGGCCGAGGCGGCAGCCTGCGTTGGACCTGCCTCGTACCTGCCTCGTACCTGCCTCGACGTGCCTCGACTTGCTTCGATTCGCTCTGCTCTGCTCCAATCCCCCTCGCAGCGTGAAATTGCCAGCCCAGGCCTCGCTCAGCCACCTCCGCTTGTCCACATCGTTCCAAACCCCAGATCCTGGGGAACGCCATGCGACTCATGGGTGGAACTGTCCGGGTCTGGACGACACTCGAGGGCGAGCGGCATTAGGGAGGCACGTCTTTCAGATCAGACTCAATCTGGCCTGCCGGGTGTGCCGATGATCAACACAACTTTGCAGCTCTCTAATATCTGTGCTTGGATGCCGCAAACAGTCCGAAATTGAGCAAGGTCCATGAGGGCTGCTGCAGAACCGGCTCATCAACATGGCCCTGCCCTTGGGCCTGCTCGTGGGACTCGACCCGGGCGTCTCAGGGAGAAGACCTGGGAACAGGCCTAGCATTGTTTTAGATCCATACTGCGAGGAGTGCCGAAAGAGGCAAAACTGATGTCGATGAGGGAGGCGTTGACGACACCCAAGGGAAGGGGATGTGCGGAGGCCCGAGCGGGTGGACCATGGTTACTGAGCGCGACGACGGTGACCGCCGGTACCTAGGTGGCGAGACCGAAGCAAACGGGCGCAGTACGCCGCGAGAGAAATCTCTATAAAGGCCTTGTCCCTCCTCCTCCCACCGCTCTCCTCTCCCTCCTCATCAGCATCAGCATCAGCATCAACATCTCAGCTCTACTTCCACCACTCCCCACCAACAAATCCACCACCCCCATCTTCAGCTTTCTCCGAGCAACCTTTCTTCCCACCACCTATCAAAATGCAGTTCTCCAGCCTCTTCACCCTCCTCGCCGTCGCCATGACCGCCTCGGCCGTCCCCAGCGGCCACGGCGGTGGCAGCGCCGAGATCAACGCCTGCTCCAGCAAGACGGCCAACGTCTGCTGCGGCGGCCTCCTCGGCTGCGTCATCACCCTCGTCGGAAAGGAGTGCGAGGGCTCCTCGTACTGCTGCGACACCACCGCGCCCCAGGTGAGTTCCCGCCGCCATCCCATCCCATCCTCCCCTCGCTTTCTCTCTTTACCACCACCCCTTCCCCCCTCCACACAACCATTCAGCGCAGCTCCTAACACTCCATCTTCCTTTCCCCAGGGCGGTGTCATCGACGTCAACGCCCTCAACTGCGTCAAGCTCCTCTAATTCCACCGCCCAACCAACCACGAGGGTTTCTTTCAACGTCCCCGGGATGGCGCGCAAGCACCATGTACAACACCATCCCGACGACAGCGTGCGCACGGGAGAGTCAAGGATGAGGAGGGAGATCAGAAAGAGGAGGTTGCCGGACTTGGATACAACTCTTGGGACGCGCGGGTCCTCTTTTTCCTCTTTCTTCCTTTTTCGCTTTCCTGAGGGAGATAATTCTCGGGTTTTGTGGTGATAATTGTTTTGTCTTTTTCTGATTCTACACTGTTGTCTAATTCCTAGCTTTGGTCGCCCAGGGATGGGGGACGTAAACTAGATACGCTCGTTTAGGAAACAATATCAAGTACTTCATCGCATGGACTTGGGGCTGGGAGTGGTTGGTGTTTCTGTTCAGAGCATGGCGATTCCTTGGTGACCGAAATTCCAACAGCAAACCATAAGTCTCACCAGGCGGCAGGGGGTTTCAAAAACATCGTTATATGCCAGACTCCTGAAAAGAAATACTCGATAACTAGACAACTCTGGCGTCTGCCATTCCATCTGTGACCCTGCCGCAGCGGGAGGATTCATTCCAAAATGGTCAAGGGCAACTTGCCTCAAACTCTGGCTTCCCAAAAATGATCTCCCAGAGGAGCGGTGGTCTCACTGCCACATCGAGTCTTGCTCTCGGCGGCGTCCTCCTTGTCTCCCGCGTCGTCCGCAGCCTCTCCCTTGGTTCCCACATCAGTGCCCACTGCTCCGACCCTCAACTTCTCCGGCTCGTCGACGAACCCGTTCTCAGCAATCCACGCGGCAGTCCACCACGGCCGGTGCTGAAACGTTGCAATTTCGAGCTGCTTCGCGACGCCCACCTTGTCCTTGACCCTCTGCCTTGTCGCCGGGTCAGAGTCGTCGTACACCGGCCCCACAATCGCATGATACGCCTCCCTCGACGGACCCATCTCGCCCACGCGCCGCAGCTTGTCCGCCACGAGCCACTCATCATTCGGCGGGACCCCGCGCGCGAGCTGCACCAGCGGCGTCGGCCGCCAGTCGCGGTCCGACAGCCACGCGGGGCGGGCGTCCTGCGTCTCGTACGCGGGGATGACGCTCACGGATTCCCAGTCGACGACAGCGGTGAGCTTGTAGGTGACGGGGTCGAGGAGGAGGTTGTGCTCGGAGAGGTCGTCGTGCCACAGGATGCCGACGTCTTCGGGGCCGTTGGTGGCGGGCACGAGTCGCGGGATGAGGGACGCAAACTGGCTGAAGATGGCGTCGACGCGGTCTTTGTTGCGGTGCAGCTCGCGGTCGTTTTCGCAGTACCAGGGGGTACCTTCGACGGGGGAGAGGTGTTGGATGCGCCTGCCGAGGAGGTCGAGGCGCATGTCGATCAGCTCGCGGCTGGTGTTGAAGGGTCCCCGCGAGCCGGGGTAGTAGATGCGCTTGTCGAAGAAGAACTCCTGGGACACGATGCGGCCGAGGACGAAGTTGCCACCGGGGCCGATGTCCCTGTCCATGGTGCCCGTGAGGTCGCTGCTGACAGTCTGTTTGGCCGGCGAGGAAGCGGGCCGAGGGGGAAGCACGCGGTGGGCGACATCGGCAAAGTAGATGTTTCCGAGCTGGCTGAAGCGCAGGGCGACCAACTGCTTGGTGTGGGTGGCCAGCTCGGCGAAGAAGGCGACCCTGGCGGCGTCGGGCATGGCGGGCCACAGCTTGCGCAGCGGCTCGCCGGGCATCATCTCCATCAACACCCACTCGTATCCCAGCTCGTTGTCGTCGCTCGACGAGAAGGCGATTACCCGCGGGATGGGCAAGGTGGTGTGGCGCCGAACGTACTCCATCGTGGCCATCTCGCTCTCGGTCTTGAAGAAGGGCTCGACGGGGATGGAGACGCGGAAGATGCAGGCCTTGTCTCCCCAGGCCGGGTTGGTGAGGCTGTAAAGGCGGTTGAAAGTGCCCTTGGCGAAGTACTTGATCTCGGCGTCGGCGAACTCGGGAAGCTCGCGGATGAGGACGGCGCGGATGGGGGTGATCCAGGCATCGTGGCCACTCTCGCCTTCGGGCCAGTAGCGCTCGAGATAGCCCTCGTCTTCGTGGCTTCGCCAGTAGCGGTTGAGGTCGGGAGCGGGAGGCTTGGAGTGCTCGGTCGAGGAGATGCGGATGGGGAAATCGGCGGCGGTAAGCTGCGAGCCCATTCTTGCGGCGACTGACGGGTTGTTGTCGATCGTTGAAGGGGGTTCTTTGGGCGCGTCGCAGAGTTGGAGGAGTCGGCAGTTGTGAGTTGGGCCATGGCGGGTTCTGGGAAAGGAGGTGGGACTTGAAGAGGTGTTCGTTCCTGCCTGCCTGTGGTCACAGTTCCAATGCCAGAGCCAGAGCCGTCAGGGGAGTGGTTGGGCAAGAGCAGAATGTGGCAGGAGCAGCCTCTGCGGCAGGAACTCTTGTATCGCGAACGCGTCTCTCGCGCTCACGCGCCACGACGAGCAAAATGGCGTGGCATGGCAGCACAGTTAAGATGGAGCGGCACGAGGTGGCATCTCCAAGACTCTGATGTTGACACAACCTCGTTAACCTCGAAGGACAGGGTGGTGGGGCGACCTTGCCGGGCCACTCATCCTGTCTTTGAACAATTGCCTCTGTCTGATCCACTGCCCTGAGTTGCGCCTTGGGTTCGAGTCGGATGGTCCGACATGGAGCATCTGAGCACATCAGAATGACAACGTGCAGCAAAGGAAAGCTTGGATGTGGGAGAAGCAGGGTGTCTCTACCTCGTCTATCACCATTAAAGTACAAGTCTATCATTCGTACACGCCATCATCCCCAAATCTGCACCCCGTCGAGGACCAGCGCCAGTCATGGATGATGCCACGCTACGACCTCCCAAAAAGCCCCTCCTTGGTCGTCGCCTTGGTCGCAAACGCGAGGACACCTCCTGCCACACAGATGACCCCGCTGAAGATGGTCGCCTGAAGGAACCCATGGTACTTTTCCAGCATGACACCATCCACGGGCGGCCCGAGCAGCGACGCGCAAGAGGCCATGGCCATTCCCATTCCCATGTACGTGCCCAGGTTGCGCGGGTCGTCAGTGCAAATGGAGAAAGCGGCCGACGCGCCCGAGATGATGGTGCCCGAGGAGAAGCCAAAGGCGATGGAGTAGACGACCAGGCCGGCGGTGTTCGTGGCCGTGTTCATGCACAGGCCGATGATGCCGGTGAACAGGCCCCCGATGGCGAACATGTTGAGCTTGCCGAACCGGTCGGCTAGCATACCGGGGATGATGCGGCCAAAGGTCGAGGCGGCGTTAACGATGGCGAGCAGGTATGAGGCGAAGGTGGCGTCGATGCCGCGGAAGACGGCGTACGAGGGGATGAAGAAGAGGGGCGTGAACATGCCGATGAAGCAGCAGAAGCCCGCGGCGACAATCATGAGGAAGCGGATCTCCCGGAACGCCTGCGCGATGAAGAAGCTTGTATTGCGCGGCGGCAGGCGGGCCTGAATGGCGAAGCAGGAAAAGCCCAGCAGCGGTATGACCAGGAAGCCCATCACCCGGACCGACCACCCAAAGCCCAGCGATGAGCTGTTGAGCATCTTGGACAGGGCAATAGGGAAGACGACACCCCCGATAGAGCTGCCAGACACGACAATCCCCAGGGCGGCAGCCCTCTTCTTGTCAAAGTACTGCGCGACGGCCGCAAAGGCCGGCACCTGGAGCAGACTCATCGCAAAACCCGTCAGCACGCCCTGCGCGAGCATAAAATGCCAATACTGCTTCGAGATGCTCGTCATCATCAGCGCAAAGACGTAGAGCACGGCGCCCGGGCGAATGACCCAGGCGCCGAAGCGGTCGAACAGCGGGCCCGAGATGGCGCCGCCGGCGAACTGGATGAAGGCCGTCAGCGACCCGATCCAGGCGATGTTGTCGGCGGGTTGGTCGCGCAGCTGGTGCGTCATGTAGTAGGCCTGGAAGACGCCGAACGAGTTCATGAAGCCGAGGCAGGAGAAGAAGATGCAGGCGGCGCCCGAGACGACAAGCCAGGCGCGGGGCCCGCCGTCTGGGGCCGGGGAGAGGGCGCTGAGGGGGGCGGCGGGGTCGGGGGTGATGGCGACGTTGGCGGACTCGGTGTCGGTGGCCGTGTCGGTTTGGTTGGGGGACTTTTCAAGTTTTTCGTCTTGGGGTCGGATTGCGGGAGCCCCTTGGGGGTCTGTGGTGGCCATGGCGGTGTGGGAGGGGGAAGAGAAGTTTGAAGGAAGAGGAGCAAGGAAGGAGAGAAGGAAGGAGAGCAGGAAGGAGAAAGCAGAAAACAGGCCCTAGGACTGAGCGGCCCCAAATACAATCAACAACAACGGCTGGTTTCAAGTGCGGGCGTGCGCAGGCGTGTCGATGTCGAGGGGGGTAAGTCAAAGTTGCTGAGCAGAGCTATATACCACCAGAACGAGCTTGGCACCAACACCGGCCTGTTGGGACTGCAGATTCCACCCAGACAGCCCCCCGGTCGCCGGCCTTGCAGCGCTTGAATACGATTCCGTCATGGTCCGCCCGTCGACATTCGATTCTATTCCGTGGTCGGTGAAATCGGTATATTGGTGCCGACTCGGAGTTAAGGGAGACAAGCAGGCCAACCAGGACAACGCAGGAGGGCTAATGCAACCCTGGCTGCGGGTTTAGCGCGGGTGGAATCCTTCGCTCCACAAAATGCCGAATCATTGGGGCCCCAAAACACAAAAGCCCGCGTCTCCGCCGTGTCCCCAACCCTCCGATTCCGACGCGACTCTTTCAATGAGGTTGAAGAAACTAGGGTGGCTAGCGTCAGCCCGAACCCCTCTAACGTTAGCTGAGAGTCGGAGATGATGGAGCCTGAGCCCGAGCCCGAGCGGCGCCGGCGACGACCAGCAGTGTATGTGCCCCCTGTTCCAGATTGTTGGCAGCGGCGTGGGCATTTCGCTCGCTTCTTTCTTAGAGCCGAGCACACCCAGAGACACGCCCTTCGATGCTCGGCGCATCTGTTGGACCGACCTCAGCTGACAAACCACCAACAACATCCATCCTCCAGCTCCTGCATCCTCTGCAGGAAACGAAAAATCCGGTGCGATAGGGCGACGCCGTGCAGCAATTGCGCAAAATCCAAGCCGGCCACGTGCAGCTACAGGGACCCTCCGTTGCCTCGAGCTGTTGGTGCCCATCCTGACCCTCCTGCAGCGTCCCCACCCCCACGATCACGGCGCCCGCAGCAAGGCTCCTTTGGCGACACTCGGTCGCGTCAGACTCGGGCACCTGAGCGCGGATCTGATGTGACGACTTCCCTGAATGCCCCTTTGACTCCGTGCACCTCCATCCCGCCCTCCGCCCTCCCCAGCCTTCATCCCCATGATGCACGCGGACCAACCCCAACACCGCGCCCCCCAGGCAGCTCCTCGACGGTTGACGAGGCCGGGAGCAACCCCGACTTTTCCAGATGCCATACTATAGCACCCCCTCCAAGGCAGGTGGCCGCCTCGTCGGCCCCAAGCTCGGCCAACACGCCCGTCTCCACCTTCACCAGGACATCCCGCGTCGAGACCCAGACGGTAAATATCTCGGGCAATTTCTACTTCCACTCGGAGCACCGCCTGGCCAGCGAGGCCGGCGCTGTCACGAGGAGCGTCACCCACAAGACACGCCTGTTTGGCCAGAGCCACTCGGTCAATACCTGTGCACTGGCAAGTGTTGATCTCCGTCCCCTGTGACTCACTGCCGTCCACTGACACATCCGCGCCCCCGTCTAGCTCAACGACATATTCGAGGTCATGGAGCACCAATTACACAATGACAAGTCCGGGGCTTTCCAAACTGAGCAGCGCTGCAAAGCCCTCGCCAGGGTCATCAAGGCCCGCCGCGCCCCCCCGTGGCCCTGCACCCCGACTCCTGATCTCCCCGCCATGCTCGTCGCCAACGGCCTGGTTGACTGCTATCTGAAGTCGAGCGAGACTGTCCTTCGCGTCTTGCACATACCCAGTTTCCGGCGCGACTACGACGCTGTCTGGGACCGCTCCAAGACCCCCGACCCCGCGTTTCTTGTCCTGCTCAAGCTCGTCATGGCCATCGGTGCCACCAGCTATGATTCCACCTTTTCCTTGCGCACCTCCGCCACAAGGTGGGTGTATGAAGCACAGACGTGGCTCTCGGCCCCCGAATTCAAGTCCAGATTGGGCATCCGGGCCCTGCAGAACAGCATCCTCCTCCTCATCGCCCGCGAAGCCACCGGCGTCGGCGACGACATGGTCTGGGCCACGGCCGGACTCACCCTTCGCGTCGCCATGTACATGGGCTTGCATCGCGATCCGGCGGGGCTTGGCCCAAAGACCACCACTCCACTAGTAGCAGAGATGCGCCGCCGGCTGTGGAACACGGTCCTCGAGCTCTTGGTTCAGGCGAGCCTGAACTCGGGCGGACCGCCGTTGATCAGCGCCGATGACTTTGACACGGAGCCGCCCGGAAACTTCGATGACGACCAACTTACTGGCGCCGTGGGCGAGGACCCCGTGCCGAGGCCCGACGACCAGTTCACCCAGACCACAATTGCCATCGCCGTCCGCAACATGTTCCCCCAACGCCTCGCCATCGCCAAGTACCTCAACGACCTCTCCTCGTGCGGCACCTACGCCGAAACCATCAAGCTCGACACCGAGCTCCGCGACGCGTTCAAGACCCTCACGCGCACCCTCCAAGCCTTCAAGGCGCTGCCCGCCCGCGGGCCCTCCGACCTCGAGCTGCTCCTCGTCGACCTCCTCGTCCGCCGCTACTTCCTCTCGCTCCACCTCCCCTTCTTCGCTCCCGCCCTCAAGGAGTCCGCCTTTGCCTTCTCCCGGCGCGTGGTGGTCGAGTCGGCGCTGCATGTCTGGCGCGCTGCCTTCCCGCTGCCCATCTCCACCTCGTCGAGGTCGCGGATTGTCGACAGTCCCTTTCTGCGCCTGGCCACCAGCGGATCGGGGTACTTTCGGACTGTGGTGCTGCAGGGGTTTATTGCCATCGCGGTCGAGCTCAAGGCGCTGCTGAGGGAGGAGGAGAGCCTGGGTCTTGGGCCCGTGGCGCTCAGGCCGGATTTGTTGCTGGCGCTGCAGGACTTCAAGATTTGGTCGTGGGAGCGGATGAAGGCAGGCGAGACGAGTACTAAGGGGTATATCATCCCGGCAATTGTGCACGCACGCCTGGAGGCGCTGCGGAAGGGGCTAGGGGAGGAGGCGGCGGTGGAGGACATGATGAGGGCGACGGATGAGGCGGGGCATCGGTGTTTGGCGCTTTTGGAGGAGGCGGAGGCGGAGACGCGCCCTCCGCACGAGGCACCAGCGGTGGGGATGGATTTGGATGGGGTTCGCGGCGGGTTTGAAATGACACCGGGGTTAGGGGTGGAGGATTGGGATTATATGGTGAGTTGCGGCGACAATTTGGACTTTTACGTAGGGAGACTGACGGGCGATAGGTGCCGGATGCGCTGTTTGACTCAGCTGCTGCGGACGCTGGTGGCTGGCCCAGGGTGTTTCAGTTCGGGTTTGGGTAAATGACGTTGTATTGGAACAGCAGAAAAGAGCCACCACAGCATACGGATATGCGTCCTCGGCTTCGGTTCCAGGGGTTCGGGACGCGCCGAGCCGTGCGGGGCACGCTAGCGTCGCGTCAGACATGACTTCATTCCACCACGCCTCAACCTCAAAATCGCCAGCATCGACCACAACTTAGGGAGCAAATCGAAGAATAAAGTCTCTTCGGTAACCCCTCTCTCTCTCGAGTCATCCCGGTTAGAACAGCACATTGCAATACCCCAAAGATGCCCTCAGCGATTTCCGTTGTTATGCATGGCCCTGAGCTCCTGCTGCGTTGACCTGAGCAAAGGTGAGCCGAGCGGAGCACAGCACAGCACCGCCGCGTCTTAATGTCACGACTATTCCCGACTACGAAGAGAAGAGCAAGAGCAGTTCGGATGCTGTGAAAACCAAGGGCCAATCGGAGAGGATGCGGTATCTCGGTCCCAGTGTCCAAACCGTGCCCCGAAGCTAGCGGCGCCACTCAGCTAACCGCTGCTACTCTGACACCATGGGCCCCAAGGATTTAATGTACCTCACCGATATTCAGGGGCTGACGGGGCAGACATGCTCTTTCAACCTCGGCAACCACCGAGGGGATGCAAGCAGGATGAGGCCAAGAGTGACGATCCCACCTCGAGTGTAGCCCGTGGTAATATAAGAACTTTTGCATCAAGTGGCTCACCTATGAGAGCCCCAACATCTGGGGTCCGGTACCACTCTTCACCACGGACGCATCGCACTTGTGTTCAACAAACGACATTTGCTCTAGCCTGGAGATGTCAGGGGAGCTTGCTCCGTGATCTTGAAGGAAGGCAATGTCCAAAGAGAGTCCGGAGAGTTGGGTGAGCATTGGCAAGACGGAAGGGTTTAAGAACTACGAGTAGATCGCCGCTGGATGACGTTCATTCTTTCGTAGGCATTGCCTTCTTCACCTGAGGACCCTTCAGCCTTCACCATGGTGACTACCCGCACCACCGTCACGGTGGTCTTCGCTCTCTCATGGTTTACAACTCTGACCACGGCGGCCAGTTGCCGTACCATTACGGTTGTGTCAGGAGACGGCTGTGCGTCCCTGGCCAGCCGGTGCGGAATCACGGGCGCAGCTTTCACCTCGTACAATCCAAGCCCGACCCTCTGCTCGACTCTCGCGGTTGGCCAGAAAGTCTGCTGCTCCGCCGGCGGGCTGCCCATCCCGACCCAAAATGCTGACGGCTCCTGCGCGTCATACACGGTCCTGGCGGGAGACACTTGCTCTGCGATTGCGTGTAAGTGATCTGGAGACCGAGCCTCGAGGGATAATACTGATAGTCACCAGTGAGCAACAGCATCACCGTCGCCGACCTGGAGGCGCGGAACAAGCAGACCTGGGGCTGGGGGGGTTGCAGCCGCTTGCAAGCCCAGCAGGCCATATGCCTCAGCACCGGGACGCCGCCCATGCCCGCCCCTGTGCAGGGCACCGTGTGCGGGCCCCAGGTCCCTGGGACTCAGAAGCCGCCGTCTGGGACGAGCCTCGCCTCACTCAACCCCTGTCCGCTCAAGGCATGCTGTAACATGTTCGTTCCGACCCAACACAGAGAGGTACCCAAGAGTGTGGGCACACGAGACGCTGACTCGGGAGCAGCTGGGGACAATGCGGTACCACGGCCGAGTTCTGCACCAACACCACGACTGGAGCCCCCGGGACAGCCGCTCCCGGCACCAACGGGTGCATTTCCAACTGCGGCACCGACATCATCAAAAGCTCTCCGCTGGCCCAGTTCCGGCGTGTTGCTTACTTTGAGTCCTTCAACGTCGACCGGCCGTGCCTCATCATGGACGTCCAGCAGATCGACAAGTTCAAATACACGCATAGGTATCCACTTCGCCTTTCTCGATCTCACCCCGGATTTCAACGTCGACATCACGCGGTATAGGGACCAGTTCAACAGATTTGTCAAGATGACTGGGATCAAACGCATTGTCCGTGCCACTTCCCCCTTTTTCCCACACAGCGTACCGAGCGAACGGTCAGATGAGATGCTAACACATTGATGTCGACTAGCCTTCCTTTGGGGGATGGGCGATGAGCACCGAGCCAGCCACGTACAGCATTTTCAGGGACGCCGTGACGGCTGCCAACCGGCAGACATTCGTGAACAACCTGGTCAACTTTGTCAACGAATGGGGCTTGGACGGCATCGACATTGACTGGGAGTATCCCGGGGCGCAGGACATACCGGAGATACCGCCTGGAAGCCTCAACGATGGAGCAAATCTCGCTACTACCCTCCAAATCTGTCTCGATTGCAACGCCAGCCTCGTACTGGTACCTCAAGGGCTTTCCCATTGCCACCATGGTCTCGTCGTTGGACTACATCGTGTACATGACCTACGACCTCCACGGGCAGTGGGACTTTGGCAACCAGTGGGCTCAGCCGGGCTGTCCTGGCGGCAACTGTCTCCGATCACATGTCAACCTCACCGAGACCACCAATGCGCTGTCCATGATCACCAAAGCGGGTGTTCCCAGCAACAAGCTCCTGATCGGCATTACGAGCTACGGCCGCTCCTTCAAGATGACCACGCCCGGCTGCACGGGACCCATGTGCACTTACACGGGTAAGGCCTCGGGGGCCAAACCGGGACGCTGCACCAAGACGGCGGGTTACATATCCAACGCCGAGATCAACGAGATCAAGGCCAAGAACAGCAACGTCCAGGCGCTGTACGACGCCGCCAGCGACAGCGACATTGTGGTGTACGACGGAACCGAGTGGGTAGCGTACATGACCGACACGACCAAGAACAGGCGCATCAGCACGTACCAGGGCCTCAACATGGGCGGCGTGAGCGACTGGGCCGTGGATCTCCAGGCGTTTGTTAGCCCGCCGACACCGACGGTCCCGGGCCAGCCGACGCCCCCAGCCCAGTCGGGCGGTTTCACAGACCCGGTGAGCATCAACGGCGCCCTGAACCCCTATCTCAAGGGCTGCAACGAAGGGCAGCAGGCCAAGATCCAGGAGGCATGGTCCGAGGCCGCAACCCTTGCCGCGGACCACTACGAGTGGTGGCCCGGCTCGACCTGGCAGGACGCAATGACGCTGTACCTTGGATCCAACTCCAAGAATGACTAGTAAGCGGGGGAAGCTCGAACCGAGATGCGGAGTATGTCGCTAATACGCTGCAGTTCTTTCTTCACGGGATATGGGCCGCTGTACAGCAAGTTCCCCCCTCCTCCTTCCCCCCCCCCAAACTAGAGCCATTTTCTTGTTTTCTTCCCTGTTACCTTCACTGACCAGCGAACGAGGCAGAAAACATTGAGCGCGAGTATCTGATTCACTGGGGATGGCGCATCATCCAGCCGCCCATCACGGCGTACCTCTACTTCTACTGCAATGAAAAGGACATCCCCGACGAAACCAAGAACGATCCTGCCTGGCAACCCATGTGTACGGTATGTTGCAGTATTGGTTCAGAATGCCTTTCTTTTGGGGTGACTGACCTCTGGGGTAGGACAAGTTTGGCGACCCGACCGACGTGACAGCCTACTCATGGAACGACCTCGGCACCATCTGGCAAGCACACTACGTCGTCTTCTGCCCCGAGTTCTTTGGCAGCGGCATGTCCTCGCTGGCCACCAAGGTCGAGACGGCCCAGGGTGACATCTACATGCAGTCGACAATCGACTATTGGCGGCCCGTCCGCGCCCGCACCATGTTCCACGAGAGCTACCACTGGGAGTACACCGTGTCGGAACCGCTTGCGGTGGACTACACCTACAACCCCAAGGAGATCACCGACCTCGCTGTCAGCGACCAAGAGGAGGCCGTCGAGAACGCCGAGAGCTGGGCCCTCGCCGCCATGGCCATCTTTCTGCAGAAGACTTTCCACCTCGACAAGCCCCCCAAACCGATGGGATCCACGGGTACCATCGCCGGCGCAAAGCTCCACGAGATGCGCCTGCCTACCCCGCCAGCGGGATGGAAGCGCCCCGTGGCCCTCAACGCGGCCCAGTTCCGTCCGGACATGGCGGGAGTGACGATGCTGCAGCAAGTTGGGCCCCTGAGCTCGGGTTCTGCGCCGTAAGTTCCCTTCCTGATCTGGTGTTTTGTTTGTTTGTTTTGTTTGATGTGTGAGAGAAGACGGGCGTGTCATGCTGACCAAACACCACGCTTCGTTTTCCAGGCCATGCAAGGAGGGCCTCTGGCAGGGGCAGAACGCGTGCCTAACATTTTGCTCCAGCGGCAATTGCGCCAAGAGTAGCTCCAATGCCACCTGGGTGTGCAGCGGCTGTGGTGGGGGTACGCCGGTGTGTGTTGAGGGGTCGTATGCTGACTTTGATGCCTGTGGTGATCGGTGCCATCAGGGTCTGTGTATTGAAAATGCGGGGCAGGCGGGTGTGCAGTGCCGGTCGTGTCCGTAAGGTCGTATGCTGAGGGGAGCCGGAGTGTTGTTGTGTGGTGGATTGGTTCGACGATATGAGCAGAGGCATTTTGTTAGTTGATGTATGCTCTCTTGTATACCCCGCTTTGACCTACATTTGCGGTAGCTACGTCAACAGGCAATCTTTCCTAGTTTCTAGGATTTACAAGTAGATATAGTTAGCTCATAGAACAGAACCAAACAACCATGAACTGGTTGCATTGGTGATCTTTTGGTCATTAGCCGAGGTGGTTACTGCGCACGACTCTGGCATATTCGGTGACTAGGTTACCAAGGGCTCGGCGCCTAGTATTGACGATGAGAACAAGGTCTTGGAGTCGACAGTATTAGTAACAACGGAAACGCCAGCAACAACTAGTGTTGAGGCGTAGAGGGGGTAGGCAGGTATAGATAGCGATTGGCGATGTAACGGTCAAAAAGGTATAGGAAGCTAGCTCCTCACTGTCAGCCATACCACCGCAGTCAGTGGACATGCAGGCACAGGATCGAGATGGGATGATGATCTAGATGGGATGATCGAGATGAATGATCTCACAGGCGGGTCGCCTGCCACTCGGGTGTATTTAGCTGAGAAGTCTGCCCCTGTTTCGGACCACAGATCCCCAAGGATATGTTCTCTGTCAAGACTGGCCATGCTGTTGCACCCGATTCCAGCACATCTCTTCAGTGAATCCATTGCAGCGTTCCATCTTGCTTGATGACCCGGATTCTAAGTGTGGCCGGTGACACTCACTGTCAAGCAGTGCTTGTCCGCCGCGCTAAATCGTGAGGGTTAGAGGGGAGCTTTATATTGACATCTCCGTGAGTCCACCTATGTCTCTTGAGAGGAATAAGGTCACTGACCGTCGTAAACCCATTTTACTCATATACCCGGAGCTTTGCCAAACGGAAATAGTCTGGTTGCTGCCGTACCAACCGGTAACACAGATATCAACAATGCGAGCAATGGCACTGCTAGAAACAGTCAGCAACCTGGGATATCGTGGACCCATTGTAGCAGCTGGGATATAAGTCATAACTTACCAATCGTGAGCACAATGGCGTAGCCAACTCTGGTCCCCTCAAGCGCGGTCCGTAACGCCCTCAATCCCGGGATCTTGGATCCCACACCCACTGACGAATCATCACCGTGAGGACGCTTGGCCTGGTCTAACAGCCGAAGCAACTCTTCCTTGTTGGGCAGGTCCTCCATCCCCCCTATCCAGCTCCTGAGCGAGCACAAGTATATCAGGTTTCCTTCCCAACCCGTCTCTGGACACGCGGTGGGTGCCTTATCCAACCTGCTCTCAACTATTTCACCCTCCACCAATTCGCTCCCAAGACTCGCCCAACAAGTACCCACAAGTCCCCCCGTCGCCTTCGCCGTCGCACCGTAGCCTGTAGCCTCCCCCCCAAATGCAAACACAACCCTGCTCTTATCCAAGCGCGAGACCGACGCGGTAAATCTCGTCTCCGCGCCACCGAGGCCATGCCTCAACAACTGCTCGACTGTTACGCCAAACCTCGGGCGCGCTCTCTGAGCATATTTCTCTGTATAAAACCTTTTGTACTTGTCGAGCCATTCAAAAATTAAGAAGTGTTGCCAAATGCTGAGCTCGATATTGCCATAACGTGGAACTGTGATAGTGTCGATGGAAGTGGTGGTGCCGTAGATGGGTCCCTGATAGAGGCCGATTCGCGTCCGCGTTGTCGATGACAGGAGCTCTCGATCAAGAAGCGCGTGAATGAGTGACCAGTTGGCGTCTCCTTTTGTTAGTTCGCGGTACAACAAAGTATACACGAGCAGAACCACTTTGGTTATCCTGTTTGTTGCGGTTGGATCGTTTGCGATTATCCACGTAGGATATCCGTGGTCGGTGAATTGAAATGCACATTGGTAAAGCGCGCCCTGCATGAAGACTTCCTGTGAACCAATATTGCTTGTTCCTTTTGGGTCGTTCACGATGGTGGCGATGGGCCACCTTGAGCTCGATTCTCCCATGACGGGGAGCGACACCTCGATGGCGGCGATGTCCGCCGTTTCCAACGCCTTCTCCAACGCCTTCCAGAACCATGGGTCCGCAGATGCGTCCACCAAGCGCAGGAAACGAAATGGGGCGTGATCAAGGTTATAAGTTTGTCGCATCACGACCAACGATTGGATCAAGCGCGAGAGGTTCTCGAGCTGGAAGCAGCCGCTGAGGCAGGATGTGCCGTGGCGCAACTTTCGTCCAACGGACTAGCAACTTCACCATCTCCTTGGTGTCGTTCTGCGCCGTCCCTTGGTACTCGTCGAGGCCGTCGATGAAAAAGCAGAAACAATGGTTGGCGTCTAGACTGGTGATGTCGATAAGATGGTCAAATGCGGCCCGTATATCCTTTGTGGGGATCGACAGATTGGTTTGAATTTGCCACGGCGCTTCCCTAGCCTCCTTCCACAACTCAGGCATGATCTCGGATATCAGGTCAGGCCGCTGCTTGAGGACGCTATGAAGGAGAGACTGGTAGAGCCCGTCGAGTGACTTTTGTTTTCGCGAACCTGGGCGCCAAAAGAAGAATTTTGCAACCACAAGGTTTCTGCCATCTAATTATGGAGCGTAAACATCACGAACGACTATGGGCAGATTTGTAGAGTTTTGCTTACCAGCCCATTTGGTGAGATTCGTGTGAGTTCCATCGTGGTCTCCAAGATACTTCATCAGCGTTGACTTGCCGGAGCCCGGTTTTCCAGAAATGTGGAAGAGGCCTTCCCCTGACGAGAGCCAGGTTGTAAAAGTCTCATTGGCCCTTTGGTTTACGCCGCGTCGCTCCTCGACCCGAACACCGGCCGTGGGCTTGCTAGTAGCGTCTTCGTCTTCAACTTCAAAAATCCATCGAAAGGTCTTGTAATGCGCTTCGTCCACCATATCAAACCGGTCGTGCATCCCCTCAAACTCCAAGCCTTTCACAATGCGGTTTTGTACGATGGTCGAGAGGGCCTTGCCCTGTACAGATACCATGTGACGAATGTGCTCCTGGGCTTCGGGGCCGAAGGATGCGACCTGGACACCCTGGCGAAGGTGTTCGATATTGTCGCAGAGTTGCTTGACGTTGGCGGCGTGACTCTCGGCAGACTTGACCAAGGCACTGATCGAATGCTTGTTGAGAAAAGCCAGTTGCAGGGTGAGCTGGCTACGACAGTGGTCCAACCGCTGCTCTAGGTCTACCTTCTCCTTCTCGCTGACTTTGTTTTTGAGCGCCGACCACAGACTCTGGCGCTTGGATTGCGGGTCCTTGGCCTTGATCCGCCCCAGCAAGTTGACTAACTTGTCCGACAGATCGCGGCATTCACTGGCAAGCAGGCACAGCCCCTTCTCCTCGCCCGAGAGCCGCGAGTCGTCAGGAGGGAACATGCGAGTTGCTAGGGACTTCATATCGTTTGCGATAGCCTCCCGGCACCGGTTTTCGTCAGATTGGCCATCGAGCGAGTCGCAGATATGGATGGCGCCTTGGATGAGACTTGTGCTGAAAGTGATAAAGGAGAGGATGCCGGACGCGAGGCCGATTGCTGAGACTGGGTCCATGGCTCCCTCTGTGCTGTCTTTGTCCGTATGCCTCAATCGCGGCTGCGAAATGAAAGGCCCTGACGTTGGCCCAAGAAGGTTTTGCAGTTTGCAAACCTCCGGGCCGTGAAAGCTGATGCGGGGGTAAGAAACCACCCCAGCCACCAATGCGGCTCTGTTCGCAAACCTCCCTTCCAATCCACGTGTACAGATTAGGTGCGAATGTGGTACGGAATACCTAGGTACCTAGAGATCATGCAAGGTGGCTCAGCTGCATTGGCGGGTGGGAGGAACCTGGACATGGAGGAGGGCCGTTGTTGCTGTGGGGGACGGTCGGAATTCGAAACTTGAACGAATTGAGCATGGTTCCTTGTTTATGTTTTTTCATTCACGAGGAAAGGTCCTAGATAAGTTAACGATTTCTGGAGCCACGAGAATCGGTTCGGCTTCGAGCAGTCGCAGCGCAGAACCCTCGTGGATGCCCTCGAAGACGTGCTCACGGCAAACAACGTTTAGCTGCAGTACGGAATAATAAAAGATGGTTAAGTTCCCACTTCGCTTCGCAGTGATCAGGTCTTATGTGCGAGATGGACCGGGATCTCGAGTATGGCAAGGGAATCCAGCTTACAACATCAGTCCAGCTGCTCTGTCGTCGAGTGTGCCCACCAGGGGTAAGCAGGTGAATAATGACATCGATCTATAACTAGGTTTCTACATAACTAGTAACTAATAAATGCTCCAAGCTCGTTACGCCAACCTGATCAAGTGCGACCCGGTATCATTTCACAAAACGCCCATCTATCCCTTTTGTTGTCCAGCCCACCCCAAATGCCCAAGACTCCTAACCCAGTTAATTTTTTACACCTCAGAGCGCCCGGCCCGGGCCTCTGTGACTATCCCCCGACTCCTCATCCCCCCTCGACTCCCTATCAAACTCAACCGTCGTCTCGTACGTCCGCTGCACATAAATCCTTCCATCCTTCTGGTTGCTCGTGTGCATCCCATCCAGCGGGATTGACTCGGCGACCATGACAATCCGCGACGCCGAGTCCTGGCCGTACTTGTTCCCGTTTCCCGGCGTGCCCAGCCCGTGGTGCGACCCGCCAGTGCCGTACTGGTACTGGTACTTGGCGCGGGTGCTGTACTTCTTGACACTGCGGGACAGCAGCGCCTTAAGCGGCGGCAGCGAGCCGACGATGACCGCGGTGGACGTCTCGATGGCGCCCCAGATGGCCAGGCCGACGAGGTCGACGACGCCGTCCTTGCCGCTGATGATGACCTGCGTCATGCGCACGATGGCGACCGAGATGATGATGATGCTGAGGCCGAAGGCGACGGCGAGGCCGGCTTTGCGGCGGGCATCGAGTTGCAGGGACGGGAGGACGGAGATGGGGAGGGCCATGATCATGAGGTCCGTGGCGATGTCGACAGAGGTGGAGAAGATGATGTCGAAGCGCTGCATCCAGAGCTCGTGCGGCTCGCTGCATTGGGCTGGGGGGAGGGTCAGTCGTGGGGCATCATTGAAATGGGACAGGCCGGCTTTCGACTTACCAACTTTGAAATAATCACCCGGGGGTGTGCAGGTAAAGGCGCTCACGAGCCAGCACGCGATAAAAGCCATGGTGGCAAAGACGGCGACGCAGTACCACAGGCGGCGGAGCACGGTGAAGGGCTTGACGAGGCGGAAGAAGACGGCCATAAAGCTGGCCTTGACGGACCACAGGACGGTCCAGAACAGCTTGATGATGGGGAACTGCCAGCGAACGAGCTGCTCCAGCCGGTGGATGCCGCTCGCGTCGAAGGCGACGCGGCCGGCGTTCAGGTACGTGACGTACCACAGCGAGTCGCGCTGCTCCATCTGCAGGACGACCATGGTGACGAGGGCGGCCCAGGCGAACATGATCCAGTAGTCGTCGACGAGGAAGGCGTGGTTCTGCCGGAAGCGCACGCCCAGGCGCAGACCCACAAAGATGGTGGCGACGGAAAAGAAGACCCAGATGATGGTCATCAGGCCGGCCTCGGTGACTGTCCCGGCGGCACCGGGCAGCGGGGCGTTGGGGTCGGCCATGGCTGCTGCGACTGAGTCGGGACTCGGACTCAGGGCTTAGGGCTCGGGACTCTCTGGGCGGTCCTCGCCACGCACTCAAAGCACCAAAGCCAAAAAGGGCGTGTGAGAACCTGAAATCCGGAGACACGACGACGAACAACAGCGGGCGACTCGGAAGAAGAACGATCGATCAGGGACAGACAGCCCGCTCGGCGAGTTTAGGCGAGCCCGCATCCTCCTTACATACGGCGGCTTCCATCCCCCAGGCTGTCGGCAACACCTGCACAACTCCAGGATACAGAGACTGACTGGAAACAGCGGGGGATGCATCTTCTCGGCGCAGAAGGGTTGCATTGCTGCCACATATCCATCCTGTTCTTCCCCCCTGTCCAGGAGGCGTGGCAGAGAGAAGCCGCACGGAAGGGCATTTTTGTCAGATGCAACCTGAGGCAAAAAGAAAGAAAAAGCACACTCCAGCTCCATCTGCAGCTACGATGGCCCCCTGTCATCGACTGATGTCTCTGTGGCGTCCAACACCTGCCCAGGTTGCGACTTGGCGTGGATAACAACAATGGTAGCGGACCAATGTGCCGCCCTCGCCTCCCCCCCTGTTCCGAAACGCCCCCTCGCGATTGGGGGCAACGGGGGATCCTCGATCTCGGACCGGATTCTCTAAATCCCTGCTAGACTCGTTCTTCGCTGCGAGCAACCCCCTTCCCCGGCCGCAGGGGCCAGGGTCGCGATACCACCCGCCAAGAGCCGCGAAGAGGCACAGCACGAGGCGAACCAACGGCAGCACTCCCGGCGGGGAAGGCAATGTCCGGCCAAAGAGTTCCTACATACGCGAGATCAAGGGTTAGGCGTGGGTGGGGGGTAGTGCAACACCAAAGCACCATCGTCTTTTTTTCTGCTGCTCTCGCGGGATTTTCCCAAAACCCGCAAGTGTCCACCGCGCAGGACACGCTCGCCTTCACGGGACAGGGCCGAGCCGGACGGGCCCAATGATATCTGCTCGGGGGGCCCGGGGTTGGAACGGCGGGGTCTGGGGATGCACTTGTTGGTTCCCCGTGTGGGATGGGGGGAGGGTTGATCCACCTCACGTACAATGAAAGTTGGTTCCCTGGCTCCCTGTTGGAACTTGGAAGCGTGAACCCCCATGGACCGTGGTTAATGCTGCGCTGCCGGGGCTGCATCGAGTAAATTAAAAACGTGTCGTGACCCCCCCCACCTCCCTCAAGATGCGCCTCTCTGCGACCCAAGGTATCTGCCGTGCCTCCCACGTCATCCTGCCGTGTTGGGCATCCACGTTCGTTACCCTTCTCGTTCCTTCTTTCCTACCCTTAGCTGTACCAGGTGAGACGCGGCCAAGATGCGTCTCCCAGCGGCTCTGTCACTCGTTTTATCCCTTGGTGCAGTGGTGAATGGGCTTCCGCAGTCGCCCAAGTGCAAATGTGTAAGTGATCACCCCCCCGTTGTCGTCAACAACAACAACAACAACAACAACAACAACAACAACAACAACAACAACAACAACAATAGAAGTTCGAGACTGACTTTACGCCACCGAAAACAGGTCCCCGGCGATTCGTGCTGGCCGGCGGCCTGCCACTGGCAGAACCTCAGCAAGAAGCTCGGCGCGGGCAAGCTGATCAAGACGTCGCCCATCGCTGAGTCGTGCTACGATGGCCCGCACAAGGACCTCGCTGTGTGCGCCAACGTGGCCAAGATGTGGACCGACCAGGACTTCATGACCGAGAAGCCCATCGGCCGCCCTTACCCCTACAACATCACCTGCGCCCCCGTCGACTACGCCGCCGGCGCGACCCCAACGACGTGCAGCCTCGGCCAGAGCCCCGTGTACGCCGTCAACGCCACGTCGCGCAAGGACATTTCCACGGCGCTCGCGTTCGCCAAGACCAACAACGTCCGCCTCGTCGTCGCCAGCACGGGTCACGATCTCCTCGGCCGCTCCGACGGCTATGGCAGCCTCGAGATCTGGCTGCGCCACTTCCGTAACGGCATCAACTTCCATAGCACCTTTAAGTCGGCCAAGGGCTGCACCAAGTCGGGCTGGACGGGCGCGGCCATTCACATCGACGGCGCCTGGCAGTGGCGCGACGTGTACAAGGTCGCCGAGGCCAACAACGTCATCGCCGTCGGCGGCGGCGCGCTCTCCCCCGGCGCCATCGGCGGGTGGCCCGCGGGCGGCGGCCACGGCCCGGCGACGCGCAACTACGGCATGGGCGCCGACCAGATCCTCGAGGCCGAGGTGATGCTCGCCAGTGGCGCCATCGTCACGGCCAACCACTGCGAGAACACGGACCTGTTCCGCGCAATCCGCGGCGGCGGGCCGGGCTACGGCATTGTCCTGTCGCAGCACGTCAAGGCGCACCCCAACGTGGACGTGGTGACGGCCCACCGCCTCGCTATCGCCCCCTACCAGCAGACGCCCGAGAACAAGGACCTCCTCGACGCCGTCGCCACCCTGCTGCAGCAGCTGCCCGCGCTCAGCGAGAAGGGGTACGCCGGCTACGGCTACTGGTTCCGCAACTTCCCCGGCCCTTTCATCGGCGACTTCCACTCGGGCTACACGCACGGCGTCTGGACCATCGGCAAGCCCAAGACGGAGGCCGAACCCGCCATGGCACCCCTTCTGCAGTCCCTCGCCCCCTTCAACACCTCTCTCTTCGTCTACTCCACCTTCACCGAATACCCCGACTACTGGTCCTTCTACCACGCCGAGTCCGGGCTGTACGACCCGACGGGCGACACCTCCATCCTCACCTCGCGGCTGATCAACCCCGAGGCGGTGGCCGACTACACCGCGGTGCGCGAGACGGTCGAGGTCATCTCGGGCAGCGCGGCCGAGTACGCCTCCAACGTGATCCTGCTGGTCTCGGGCGGACAGGTGTTTGCTGATGCCGCCGACAAGTCCTCCGGGCTGAACCCGGCGTGGCGCCGCTCGCCGTTTGTGCTGGTGACCGGCCAGGGGATTCCGCGCACGGCCAGCCGCGAGGTGAGAGAGTATGTCACCAGCCAGGTGACGTTTGTCAAGGGCGCGGCCACGAAGAAGCTTGCCCCCGAGACGGGCGGGTATATGAATGAGGGGGACCGGCATGACCCGGATTACAGGACGACATTTTATGGGGTCAACTATGAGAGCCATTTGGCGGTCAAGAAGAAGTATGATCCCGAGGGGGTGTTTTATTGCCCGTCGTGTGTGGGGGCGGAGATGTTTGTGGACAGGCCGGATGGTGCGCTGTGCAGGGTTTAGGGGGGTTGAGGCGGTGAGATTAGAGGTGTGAGCTATCATTTTAATGGATGTGAATATTCCCTTCTGAACTATCTTCCCGGTATATGCGTCTATGTCTGTGAATATGGCTCCGGCTCACCCGCTAATCCTGGTGAGCTGGGTGAGCGCTCGCTGCTTTTGGCTCAGCGCTCGCTGCTTTTGGCTCAGCGCTCGCTGCTTTTGGCTCAGCGCTCGTATAATCCCCCTGGAGCAGTATCGTTAGGAGGTATTGGACGCAAGATGCTGAAACCTATAGTTAGTTAGTTAGTTAACTAACCAATCTATCATAATTCATCGCCGAAACCTGCAGCCTTTCACCTAGCAAGCAGCACGGCCGTGCAATCCTGCATCAACGTGGCGCATGTCCCTCTGGCCGGGGTCGGTTGGCACGGCTCAGCCCGGGTGTGATTATTATGACCTACTGGGTGCGTTTGGCGGCTAGCTCCGCCCAAGTCGGGAAGCTTATTGGTTCGGTACCCCGGCAAGGCCGCAATGTTCCTGCAGCTTTGCGACGCAGCCGCCAGCTAAATGCTGGGCAGCCAGCCCCGACACAGGATAAAAGATTTAGAACCCAACCCTCTTCGCGGACGATGCCAGATGACGCCAGGCGACTCAGGCAGGCATTTATATGCCCCCCCCCCCCCCCCCCCCCCCCCCCCCCCCCCCCCTTCCCCCTTTCCACTGAGACAGATATTAAGTGTTGCATTTTGCGATACATTGAACCATGTCGAACGGCACTGAGACCAAAGGATGGACATCATCCCCAGACACGCGCGGTACCATCGATATCCTCGTGACATGCCTTGTCACGACCTTCCTCTGCTGTTGGACAGCTGTCTACCCCAACATCCCGGGCCCAAAGGAGGGTTTCTGGGCGATATTTCGGGACAAGGTTGGGCTAGCCAGTCTAGGCATTCTCGGCCCGGACTTTCTCATCGTCCTCGCCATGGGCCAGAGGTCTTCGGCGCGGCAGTCATTTCGGGTCTGCGCCCTGTCATCACCGAAAGCACCATGACGATAACTATCCGCTGACACCTCGGTTTTCACGACAGAAATTCAAAGAGCATGGCCATCACGACTGGACAATTACGCACTCATTCTTTGCTGATATGGGCGGCTTTGTCCTTGAGGCGCGCGGGCTCGAACAACCAATCCCCCTCGACGCCGAGCAGCTGTTCTATCTGATCAATCACAACTACGTCGAGTATCCCACCATTACGAAGAGAGAGTTAGATGACAGGGACAAGTCGGACGGGTTGTCGAGGTATGTCTCGGGAGGGGGCGGGACCCGTCATCATGCTGATACTCAGTCATCGCGCGCCTCAGATTGATTGCTGTGTTCCAGGCAACCTGGTTCATAGTTGGCCTGATAGCGCGGGGTGTCCAGGGCCTCGCCATAACGACAATCGAGCTTACGACTGTCTCTTTTGTCGTCATTCTCTTTGGCACCTCGTGGTGCTGGAAAGACAAGCCATCCTGTGTTGAGACGACCATTGTTCTCAAGACAACCGTTGACATCAACGAGATCATTGCAAGCGTAGGACTAATATATTCCAGACGATTTACGGCCCCGGCAGGACAGGAGCTGACCGATTTTCTCTGTCCCAGGGTGGTGCCTACTCAGCGAGTCCCTATGATCATACGCCCCTCGATTTCATCAGCCGGCATGACACAGCGTTGAACGTCGTCTGGCAATACTACAACGAGCTGCTTCGAAAGGTTGCTTTCTCGCCTTTCACCAGACGTGTCCACTCAAGGCCGTGGAACCGTGTGCCCGGCGACACGTTTCAGTGGATGGACCTCGACCTAGCTATCGTTGCTGGGGCCTTCATCTACGCGTTCGCCTCGATATTCTTCATCGCCTGGAACTCGGAGTTCCCCACCCGCTTCGAGCAGCTGGCCTGGCGTACTGCGAGCATATATATGTTCACTTACGGCGGGGTTGGCATTCTGTGGATAGGGATTTGGGAATGGATCCTCCTCCCGCAAAAACGACTGACCGAGGGCCACGCGATGAGCCTTCTCGAGCGATCCCGTCTTCCCCGTCCCGGTCATTTTTTCGGGGAGAGGTTCCGACTGGCGTCGTACCAGGAACCTCCTTTCCAGCACACTGGAGACGGGAGCACACACTCCCTCCGGCGTCAGCCTACCATCTTGCCCAGCTTTGTCGACAGGGCCCGCCGCTTCTTGTCCAAAACACACAACATCTCCCCGGACAAGGACCCGCACCTGGATACCCCAATTGGCTTCCTATTCGGGACGACGGTTTTATGCGCATTTTATGTCGTTTTCAGAATGTACATCTTGGTGGAGGACTTGGTCGGACTGAGGTCTCTGCCTTCAAACGCCTACGACACGGTAGAGTGGCTGTCATTTATACCGCATATCTAGCGCAAAAGTAAGAGCTTGGTGGCCAGTGGCTGTCGCAGGTTGGGTTGCCTGAAGGACGGATGTCGGGGCCAGCGGGGCCCGGGGCAGGAGGGTTGCCTGAAGTGAAGGGGCGGAGGCAAATAACATAGAAGTAACAGCGAACGTGATCTGAAGAAAATAGGAAGACTATTGAACTTTAACCCTATGCTTCGAAATTGGGGCCGTGTCCGTGTACAACCCGACAACGGTGTCACCAAGTGACTTCCATTGCGCGTCGGATACAACCTGGAGCGAAGCAAGGGGCACCTTCTTCCGCGCGTCGCCGCGGCAAGCCGACGTGCTCATCGTCGCGGGCTGCCCCAGGCCTGCCCGCAGCACCGCTAGGAAACTTGGACGACACACCGGGGTTGGGGTGAGAGGGGTTGTTGGGGTGAAGGGGAGGGGAGGGGGTAATGGAGGGGCGGAGGAAGGGAGGAGATCAAGATCAGAGGCAGAGACGGGTAGGATCAGAGAAGTGGTCGAGGAGGGAATAATGATCTAGCGGAGCATTTACAGGATAGAGCAAAAGGGAGCATTTCAGTGCATTCTAGAGGATAGATAAACACGGGATGGCGTAGATAGAACTGAGTACTGTGTCCTTCTCATTCGTATAGTTACTACTAGTATGTACATCCGCGTGGAAGCACCGCCGTTTTAGTCAGGCGAAACCCGCTCCATACAGCGGCTGCTCTAGGGCTGCTGCAAAGATAGCAGTCATGTCCTGGTTCTGATGCTCGCGATGTCGCCGGAGGGCGTCCCGGACAAGGCGAGCGGCGTCTGCAGCCGACAGGGGGGCGTCGCCATCGTCGTAGGGGTACCGGTTTTGACTGCGGTCACCCTGGGGGGGTTCAGGTGTGTCGCGCTGGACCTGATCGTGATCATCCCGGTTGCGCAGGCCGAAGACGCGCTGACTGGACGACATGCTGGGGTTGCTGTGGCGGTTGGAGCTCCCAGGGGCGTTGCCGGTGGATGGAGGCTCGGATGTATGGGAGGGGGCGTTCCGGGGGCTGGTGCCGTGCTGGGTGGGCGGACTGACGGGAGGGGGCCAAGGCTGAGGCTCCAGCGGGGGTGCCAGCGGCTGGTCAGCGGCTGCGTCACGCAGAATGCGTTGAAGGTTGGCGGTTGCTTTTCGAGCGAGGGAGCTTGAGGCTTCGGGGGGCGCGACCGGTGCTTCAGGCGGGTGCGGTCCGGCTGCGGGGGTTCGGTCGGGCGGGGTGGGAAGCTAGGGGTGCGGGGGGTGCCTCCTCACGCTGCGACCGGCGGAAATAGATGAGGAAGTCCGTGAGGGACGCGGCCTTGGTTGTCCAGCGGCGCGGAAAGGTCTCGTTGTCGAGGCTTGTGTAAACCGTTTGACCGGCGAGTGTTCGAGCGAACTCTAGGTCCTGCGGGCTGATGGCCGCTGAATGAGGGTGTCTGGTCTGAGCGAAGCGGATGATTTGCCGGGCTCGGAGCTGTCGATCTTAGTTGGCGGGCATTGGAATCGGTCGGTCGCTCGATCGGGGGGAGGAGGGGCGGGGGGCCGGTTGGTGCGCCAGTGCGAATTGGGCGGCTGGTGGCGGCCGTCAGTTGATTTGACTGTGGGTGCCAAATTGTGATGGTGCCTTGGTGAAAATGGTGGCGATTTCTGCCGAATGAATCTCTTTCTTTTTTATGTGTTGTGTGTTTTGCAACATCTAGACTGTTTGCAGTCGAGGCTAAATTACCATTCTCTACGACGCCGCGGGGGCGGGAGCGGTTCTAATTCCGTGCCCCCTCCCAGGTCGCGATGGAGATGCAGCTTCGCGTTTCTGGTGTTGTGAGAGGGCGGGCGGAGAGGAGAGAGAGGCCGAGAGAGACCGAGAGCGAGACCGATGGCTACCCATCATGGGAAAGGGGAGGGGGGAGGTGGGAGAGGAAAGGGGGGATGGGATCGAAAGAAGGAGGGAAGGCTTAGAGATGGGCTTGATGCGGTTCCCGATGGGATATAAATATCAGCATCGACATCCCCCAGGAAGCACGATCTGTTAGAATTCCATCAGATCCCAGATCGACTTTGCCCCTCAGCCTGAACCACCATTCTCCTCCTACTCTACTTCGGCCGTCTTGCCAAACACCCAACCAACGCCTCATCCCAGCTGCCACCATGAAGCTCTCCACGGCCGTCACCCTCCTCGTCAGCATCGCCGTCGGCGTGAACGCGAACTGCCACGGCGACTGTAAGATCCGCTGCAATCCCGGCAACTACCCCGGTTACTGCAATGTCGAATGCATCGGCCACTGCATCGCTTACCTCTGCCCCGGGTATGTCAAACCTCCGGGACGCTCGTCCTTCTTTCTCTTTTTCTCTTTTTCTCTTTTTTCTTTCTCTTTTTCTCTTTTTCTTTTTTTCTCTTTTACGCATGGGCCAGTTGTGGCCGTGCTGTGTTACCATGGACGTGTTGTGTTGGCTAACAGATGGCATGCTATTAGCACCCCGACCGTGGGCTGTGAGCATTAATTAAGGCAGGACTTGTTGGTTGTTGCAGTTGGACACCTACTTAGGAAGAAAAGCGTCCATCAGGTGTCACGAGAACGACGTGTTAAATCCGCAACCTTGCACGGCCCAGTCGCGCCTGATGATAGCACAAATGGAACCTTGACATGGTGGTGCCATCTGGGTGTGGGAAGCAGTCAAGAATCTGTTGTGGTCGTTGGGAGTAACAGGCGGCTGCCATTTCGGAAGGCTGTGGCTTAAATTAGACATGCCTGCAAGTCGCGCCGTTGGTCTGCAGATTTGGGATCCCGATGACGCTCCGTGAACATGGCTCAGCACTCGAAATGGTCGCCGCTGGGGGGCCAACATTGGCCGTTGGTAGGGGGCTCGCGTTGGTCGACGGTGAGGGCTCGAGGTGGCCGTCGGTAAGGGCACGAGGCGGTCGCCGGTGAGGGCTGGCGATGGTCGTTGCAATCCCATGGGGGCCATCAGGGGGGAAGGAGCAACGATATCGCGAACCCAGAGCCCCTGACCCTGGCCAGCTGGCGATGCCGCCTTTCAGGATGTCTCAGAACTTCCCCGTGTCTGTTCGTTCTTGTCTCGAACTCGTCGAGTCCTGATATTGTTGGGGGTCGACGGCCGGGCAAGAAGCCCGCGCAGCACGCCCAACATGCTCCCCCAAGCTCGCCAAGTTCACTTCCTGTCTGGCCCCGGCCTGGCCTCGGTGGTTTCAACACTTTGCTCTCCCAGAAACGGCGCTGGCCGAGATGTAGCAAGCCAGGCCGGTGACCGTCCAAGAGGCGTGGGCAGGTGATGGCCCAGAGCTTTGGGGACGCTGTTGGAACTCAGGGAACGGATGGGAGAGGGATCTTGCGTTGAGATTGAGCCGTATATAAACCTCTTGTCTTGCGGTCTTCTCAATTGCTTCTGACCTTCAACAGACAATCACATTCGCATCATTCAACCCCTTCTCGACATCCTCTTCTCATCAAAGCCCTGTTGTTGTTATTGGCGCTGGACGTCTAATCTCAACAACTCGCCGTTTGACCTCGCCTCCTCTTGTTATTTTCGCCATCTTCTTTTCACAACACTCCCTGTTCACAACTTGACAACTTTCTACCAAAGCGAGTAAGTAAGGAAGACACCCACAACATTCATCTGACCGATGATGACAATTGACTTGTGCGACTGACTGTATTGAAAGAAAAGGAGACCCATTCCTTCGAACTCAAGATGTGCCGTTTCGCCCTCACCTACTACACCTGCGCCCACGCGTTGATGGCCAAGGTTGCGGCGGAAAAAAACATGTGTGTCTACGGCGATTACAAATGCAGCGTTCGTAAGGACACCATTCCTCACTGGACATACATCGACGACAACTGGTGCCCGGATTGCCTTGCGAACGAAAACTCCATGGTCAATTACGACGCACACCCCTTGATGGGCGCTTCGGCACGGGGGTCGGGCACGCGGCATTCCTCGACCTCTCACTCGTCTCGTTCCAATGTTGGTTCCGGTTCTGGTCACTCCGGGTCTGGTGCTCGTCGTCCCGCTGCGCCTGGGGCCCGCGGTTCTGGAGGATCTGGTTCGAGGAGCAGCGCCGGGAAGGTCCCCGGGCGCGGTTAGCGCTCACGGCAGCGGTCGGGGTTGAATGACAGCATCTAGATATGTTTTTCGCGTTTGGCTTGATAGGATGGCATGTGCCCTGGACGGCACAGTCTGGCGAGGCAGGTCCTACCGCCAGACGTCCACTCGTTTGTGTTGGCTAGCGGGCCAGCCAGATAGAAGCAGAGGCAGCAATCAAAGAGTGTATGGAGGACAAGTGGAATTTGTGTGCGTGAATGTGTCAACATTGGTACCGAGGTTGTCATGCTGCTGGGGTTTTGGAATTGAAGGATGGGCTGAGTATAAATGGATCATTTTAAAGAGAAACTGAGTATGGAGGATGGTGATATCCACATACAAACTTGACACTCTGTTGCTAATTCTACCCAGGGTTCAGGCTCACCAGACAGATCTCAGTAACCCAGAATATCGTTTCACGTGCGTCTGAATCGCACCAGAACCTCCTTCCTTCCCGCAGCCTTCGGCTACACCCAGACACCTCGCTCGCGAATCCTCCGGTTATACGACCATCTCAACCGCTCCGAAAGCTCGCTCACTTCGAGGACGACCTGCCCGTCCCCGTCGGGCTCGTCTCGCGCCACGAGCTTCACGATGGGCGGGTCAACGTCATCCGCCCCGACGCACCAGCTAAGGCGGAACTCAAAGAACTGCACCACGTAGACCATGTCCGCGACCTCCCAATACGCGTCGATCCCGCAGCCCTCGCGGCCGTGCTGGTCCCTCCACCACCCCGTCTCGAGGTCCAGGTTGGCGTCCCTGTCGTTGACAAGGGTGCCGTGGTGGTGCTCCTCGAGCAGCGCCGCGTCGACCATGCGGCGCACGGGGGCGTCCGGACCGAGGAGCGCGGCAAGGGCGCCCGCCAGGACGGGCCGCAGGACGGCCAGGTGGGCCTCGCGGTGGGGAGCGAGCCCGTCGCAGTGCGAGCCCGGCGGCGGGTAGTACGGCGGCGGGGCCACCGCGTCAGGCCGCAGCGCGAAGGGCAGCGGGATCGGCAGTTGCAGCTGGTACCGGAGGGGGCTTTCTGGGTCGTAGCAAGGAGGAGATGCGTTCTCGGTGCCTTTATCCCGGCGGTGCTTGTAAATCAACTTCACCGGCTCCGGTTGCAAGGGCGGCTCGTCGAGTCCAGCATGGGCAGTTGCCTGGCGGACCATCAACTGCTCTTCATCTGATCCGTCGTCGGACGGGGCTTGGGTGGGCGGGTTGGTAGGGGGGCACATGGCTGGCGATTCGCAAAGAAAGGTTGGGGGTGGCGCTGCTTGTGACACAGTGTCAGTCCTCGGCACGAGAAGACAGGGAGAACAAGGAGAAGGAGAAGAAATACGAGGGGTGGGATGGGATGAAGCCTTCTTTTATGTTCCATCGAACTTCATGTGCAGCCTGGGCTCTGCTGCTCTGCAAGTGTCAATCCCTTCGTCTCGTTTGCCATGCTGCATGAACCAAGGCCGGCGAGGCCCGACCACGCCCAATCAGCAGCAGATGCTGGACACAACCATGCCGCTCACGGCGCCCCCCCAACGTAACGCCCCCTCGGGCCGGGAAGCGGGCGCGGGGCGAAGCCCGTCAAGCAGAACAGGGCTGTCCAATTGCCTGGCTCCTAGCCCCGCGATGTCGGAGAACAGGGATACCAGACAGCCGTCCTCCCAGGAAGCCTCCGAGGCTCCGACAACATACCCCCAAGTCTCTACCACAAGGCATGGAGCCAGCAGGGCCTGCACACCCAAGAGGAGCCCCAGATGTTTCTCAACAGCGGCGACCTCGTGAAATAGATGCAAAGGAAATGCGAATTACTTCGCGAGCAGGCATTCAATCGTGAATCCGAGACATGTCTGCGACTGGGCGCGCGAAAGAGAAACCTTTCGCGGCGAAAGCAAGATGAGCCCTTGCACTGCGCAGAGGGTCACGGTACGAGGGCATCTCCCTGAATCATTAGTGCAGCATCCAACGAACAGTGCGTGAAACTGCACAGGCAGATATCCATTTGCCAGATTAACACGCATTTGACATCGGATCCGTGATAATCTTGGAGGTGCAGAGATGTGATGCATGATGCTAACTAACCAAGTGGGGAATCCACTTGGTGGAAGCCATGGCTGGGGTTGCCGCACTGGCCACCCACTGCGGGAGGGCAGTGGGTGCCAACAGATAACCACACAACAGAACCACACTAAGATGAGCTCAGACTTAATTATGTCGACCACTCTGAATCCTTCCACTACTCCTCATCCAACGCCCCCCTCCCGCTGACCTTGACCTCCCCATACCCCATGCGCAGCCCCTCCCCCTGCTCCCCTCCACCCAGTTCCCATGAATCTGCCCCTTCGTTTTAAACGGCAGCTGCACCACCGTCCCGCCCGGCTGGGAAGGGTCGATCGTCCACCGCACATAGTCAGCGTGCATATCCCCAAACGGCGTCTCCGTGGGGTCCCCCAGCTCCGGGAAAACGTTGTAGAACATGCGCGACGACTCAAAGCAAATCGCGCCTGTGGTGGGGTCCTCCCACGACCCGGCGGTATGCAGCAGGAGCGTGTGGTCCCAGTGGTAGGTGCGGTGTGTTTCTTCGGGGGCCCAGCCCTTCGGGGGCGGGGAGTTTGGACCCCGGCGCCGAGGCGTGACGAGGAAGGTCGCCGGGCGGGAGGTGTTGTACGTCCAGTGCTGTCCGCCGGCCTTCATTTTCTCGACGGACGCGTCGTACGGCCAGAGGACGAGCACGATGAAGCTGGGGGTGATGGCGCAGTCGTGGATGAAGGCGGGCCAGGGGGCGCGGAGCCACTGCTCTTCGCGGACGGCGCGGACGGCGTCGAGCACGTAAACGACGATGTCGGGGGTGCCGAGGCCTTTGGCCTCGTAGCCGAAGACGACGAGCTCGTTGGTAAAGGGGTCGACCTTGGGGTGGGCGCTGAAGGTCTTGCTCGGGGAGGCGAAGGGGTCGTAGGAGAGGGTCTCGAGCGTGTCCGGGTCGACGGCGTAGGGGAGGGCGGACTCCTTCAGCGCGAGTAACTTGCTTGCCCGCCCAGTGGACGAGGTTGGTGTTGACGGTGGAATCGACGGCGGCGCGCACGCAGGGGTGGTGCGAGAAGGGGTTGCGGTAAAGACCGAAAAGGCGTGCGCTGGCCTGCCGCTCGAGGCGCTGGCGCTCCGTGTTGACGTAGCGCGTCTTGAGGGAGACGCGACCGTTGCAGATGCGCAGGGCGCAGATATTGCCGTCGCCCTCGATGACCGGGTTGACGGGCGCGAGCGGGTAGAAGGGGTCGACCATGATGCGGTAGAAGGTGCCGTCGAGCTGCTTGGGGATCTCGCCGAACGGCCAGATCGGCGACCTCGCCCTCGAACCGGCCCAGCACGCCGTTCTCGAAGGGGTTCAGGATGTGCGACCAGGTCGAGGGCAGGCCGAAGAAGCCGTTCGGGCCCTTGGGGTCGGGCTGGAATGGGGGAAGCATGATGGAGAAGGAAGATGTGGTGGTGTTTGGGATTGGATATTCTAGCTTGGAGAACTGGGATCTCCAAGGCCCTTGATGACTTGGATCTGGAAAGCTTAAGGAGTCCCAGATGTCTCGAACTCTTCCGCACCTGTGGTCTATTTGTATCACCGGAGTCTGGACGAATCAGACCACCGCTGCCCGCCTCACAATTCCCCAATCAGGAAATACCCCAGCCCGGAAAGCACCCGGAACAGCCCCACTGTTTTCCGATGTTCCGAGCTCCCCCACAGTTCGCCTAGCTCTCCCCAGATTCTACTCCACACTCGGCACGGGGGCGAGCGTGTTGTGCATGACATTGACTGATGCTCCGGGTTCTCGGGGATGCTGCCGTCCCCCACATGTGAGAGCTGAGCTGGCACGATGGTTCCGAGCGAGGTCAGCGGTCGTTTACGCGAGGACTTGGGCTTCCGACGCAACAGTCATGTCGGGACCGGCCCTGGGGCTCTACGCCGCGCTCAACCGGCACATCCCAGACGACCTCGTCGCGTCCGTCTCGGCACAGCTTTCCCTCCCCGCCTGGCGCACCGCCTTCGCGCTGTACGGCCCCCCCGAGGCGCAGGCGGGTCTCCTCGCCGCCGTCCAGCGCCGCTTCCGCTACGTTGAAGGGGCCAAGCTCACGTCCGAGACGTCCACCGCGCCCGAGGGGGAGTTCCTCCGCGGCGCGGATGTCACGCCTGATTTTTTCCCCCAGAACGGCGTGCCGGGGATCGACCACGCGCGCCCCTTTTCCGCCGCGGCCGACGGCTTGTGGCACAACTGCTACTCGCCAGTTGTGACGCCATCCGGGTGCGAGCTGTACGAGTGGTTCCTGGGCGCGCGGAAGATTACCGCGGAGCATGATCTCAATTTTTTGCCGACTTCCATGTGTTTGACCGCGGCCCAGTAATCCGTACAGGACCTGTCATACCTACTCTGGAAGTATCCAAGTTTTCAACAACACAGAGGTAGGGCTCATACGTGTGTCCTTTTCGGATTCAGCGGCAATGCCACCAACACAAAAATCCAAGAGGGCGGCCAACGACTCAGAAGTCCCCGTACAGCGGTCGAAACGGTCCAAGTATTCAAGCATCGCTTGGTGAGCGCCTTCTGCTCCGCGTTCCCCAGGTTCTAATATATTATTCGTTCCTTGAATAGTTACGTACTGACCTGCCGCAGCGACATATGCAGAAGCCGCAAGCTTGAGTGCGAACGCGATCCCAGCAACCATGCCTGCGACCGGTGTATGCGCAACGGGACTGTCTGTGTCATGACACGTCCCCGACGGTTCGCAGTCCCGATACCGCCCATGGCAACGGATGACAATGACGCGAGGTCAGCTCGTCGATCGCTCGCTTTCGTTTCAAAATATCACAGTCCTAACAATGTCTCTAGTGCCCGATTCAAAAGAATCGAGGACGAGCTGAGACTCCTCCGCGCCCAAGTAGCCCAGTTGACGTCTCAACGAGCTGGCCGGAAGCATGATCGCGCGCCGTTTCCCCCCGCCTCGGGCATTCTTGCCATGGCGGAGCCGCACTTTGTTGGCACGACGCGTCCGGCGTTTAGTTTGAAGATCGCAAAGGAGTCCCTTGCCGAGCTTGACGATCCAGGCCCCGAGGATGCTCCCCTGGAAGATGCTCCTAGCCATGGTGAGACGGAGCAAGCCAACTCTGAACAGCGCAGCCCACCTCGCGCTTCAACAACACAACCGGAGGATGGACACGAGGATAAATCCGAGGACGAATCTGACCGGACCGACCCGCTGCTGCAGATCCCTCTCCCCGAAGCTCACCAGCTGCTGGCCTCCTACCGTGACAACATCGACGCCGTCTACCCTGTGCTCCACTCGGTCGATCTCGAATCACGCATTCCGGACGTCTACGAGCGTGTCAAAGCCGGTCGGCTGGATGGCGGACCGGAACAGAAAGAGGCACAGCTGCTCAGAGCGGTCCTTGCGACTTCCCTCGTTATGAAAGGAGACAAGGAGGCCAAGATGCTGAGCCAGGACCTGATGAACACGGTCGAGGGCGAGGTTTCCAGGATGAGGGCACACGTACGTATCGACCTGCCGGGGATCCGGCTCATAACCATCATGGTGAGTTCTGAAGTTTGCTAAGGCGTCTTTCTCCCCTTTTCCTGCTGGACAAGCTAACCCCTAGAATATTATCCAGGCCATTAACCACTTCTACTCCGAGGAGGAGCTCTGTGCCTGGCGTCTGATAGGACTGGCGGGGAGGTTCGTCCTCGAGATGGGCCTGCACAGGAGACAGAGCCTGCTCGAGAACTTTGCCGATCCCGAGCGGCAAATGTCTGCCCTGTGCCTCTTTTGGTGTGTCTACGTCCTCGACCGCGGCTTCAGTTTCGGCGTCGGCCTGTCGTTCAACCTGAACGACCACGACATCGACCCCGACCTCCCCGAGCTGGCATGTACATCCATTCCCTATCCCATTCACTCTTCTCAACTAACGTCTTCCCACCACCAGCCCACATCAATGCCCTACCTCCGCTCCCTCCTTGCCTACGGCCGCCTCTCCTCCCTCGTCTGGGACGCCCTCCCGCAATTCGACGCCCCCACGGACGCGACCCCCTCCCACTCCACGACCACCATCGACCGCTCCGTGCAAAGCTGGCACTCCTCCCTTCCCTCCAGCCTCCGCCTGCCCTCCTCCCCCACCTCCCTCCCCGCGCGCGACCGCAACATCCGCACCCTGCACCACCTCCGCCACAACCACCTCCGCGCCCTGCTTAACCGGCACCACATCCTCTCGCCGGCTGCTATCGCCGCCCGCCCCCACCACTCGCGGCTGGTCGTCGACCTGGCCGTCGACAGCATGTCGGTCATCGCGGCGCTGAGCCGCGAGACGGAACTGTACGACCGCACCGGCGCCGCGTACAGCCACTTCCTTGTCGGCGCGCTGGCGAGTGTGCTGTTGGCGGTTGGGCATGCGCCGGGGGTGTTTGGGTTCGCGTGCGGGCAGGGGACGGGGTTCGCTGAGGCGGTCGAGTTGGTTAGGGGCTCCAGGGGGGAGAGTGTGGCTGCAAGGAGGATGTGGGCGGGGATGTGTGGGCTGGTGGCGGGGGTGAGGAGGAGGTTGGGGGCGGGCGTGGGGGATGCAGTTGGGGGTGAGAAGGGGGATAAGGTGGTGGTTGCCCAGGGGGGCGGTAGCCGGGAGGAGCAAGGCTGGGAGGAGAGGGGAGTGGTAGGATGTCGAAATGGGAGCCAGACAGGCGCTGCGACCAATGTGTCGCAGCAATTTGATCGTCGGGGTCTGGGGAATATTGACCCCAGCCTGAGGGATCAGGGAGGGGCGTTGGGCATGTACAGCAACACGCCGGGCCTAGAGGGCATGGCTCATGCCGACGCCGATCTAATCGGGTTGCTGGATACCCTGAGCTGGGGATATCTGGACGGCGACGAGCAACCGTTCGGGAAGGGCATTCCGCTCGGGGACATGAGCGAGTCTGACCCCTCGTCGTTGTTCATGGAGGAGCGAGGCGAGGTGGACCTGATATCGCGGTACTATATGGGATATATTTAGAACAGGGGGTTTTGAATGGGGGTTTTGAATGGGCGAACAATGGACACAGCACCCTCTTTTGCATGTAGGTGGTCGGTATACCCTGTAGATATAGCGGCATTTCCAACTTAATACCTAACTCCCCTCCGGCTTCCTCCCTACCATACAAACCTGATCCAGCGTGTGATACACCCCATCATCAATCTCCCTCCCCACCTCCCCCTTCAACCTCTCAATCCTCTCCCTCGTCCACCCACTTCCCTCCACGCCCACCAACTCCTCCAAGCAGCCAAGAAAGCACTCCATAACATTCCTCGTCCCTGTCTCCCTCAGCCCCCTCGACGCCTCATCCCTCAACCGATCCGACGAAAACACATCCTCCCTCACGTCCTGCAACCCACACCCCCTCCAAACCTCCTCCCTACCCACCCCCTCCGCGCTGCCCTCCCTGCTCATCAACCCCACCACCACATCCTCCTTCTCCCTGAACGGCCTCAGCCCGCCCCAAACCTCTTGACACGCCCTCCTCGACGTCCCCGCCACTTCGTTGTATAGCGCGAAATTGCACGACTCGATCCACTGCAGCCACCCACCCGGCCTGAGCAGCGTCATCAAATTCCTCACCGCGCGCGCCCATTCCGTGCGCGTGGTGGCGCTGCTCACGAAGCGGACGGCCACGACGTCGTAAGTGCCGATTTCGTCGTCCGGGAAGGGCTGGAACATGTCCTGCAGGCGGAAAGAGACATTCGGGGGGTGGGTGGCCGGGAAGCCGGAGGGGGTGACGTCGAAGCCGGTGAGGTGCACGGTGGAAGGGAGGGTGGCGGCGAGAGAGAGCAGGAAGATGCCCGTGCCGGTGCCGATGTCGGCGATTTTGGCGGTTGGGGAGGGAGGGGGGATCGAAGGGTGCAGCAGGAAGCCGAGGGTGAGGGTTGTGAAGTGGTGTTGTTCGTCCAGCCTGAGGGGGTTAGTTCATAGCGTGAGGGGGGGAGGGGGGGGAGGGAGTCAAGAGGGGGAAGTAGCGTGAGGGGAAGGGGAAATGCGGTGACGGTTTGGGGAGACGTACCGTTCGGGGATCTCCTCAATCATGGGGCACACCTCTGAGCTGGGGTCGTAGGGCTTTGGTGTGGGCGCCATGGTGTTGGGTCTGTGTGACGGCGCTGGGGTTCCAGGGAGTGGAGGGGGGAGGCAGGAGGGAAGTCCCGGGGCCTCGGAGCTGAAACAGAGCACAAGACTTGGTGGGCTGAGCGGCCTATTATCATGCCGAGGAGGATACGCAGGCCCACTCATGTGCAGCAGCTCTGAACGTCCATTGGCCATATGCGGCGTGTCAGCGAACCGACCCTCCCACGAGCTGGGCGCGAGAACGATCCATGAACTCGAGCTGCAGGCCAGGACAGGGAGGCTGCGGCTCTTGAGACTCGGCACTCGAGGGCCAGACAGCTGGCCCTTCTGCCACAGGATCTATCTTCCATCACGTCTTCCTCTCCCAAGAGCACGTCTTACCCCCTTTATGCGCAAAGTAGAGGTATTCTCCAACCATCGCGAACAACTCGACGAGCTAAAAAGCTGAGCCACCCCCACACCGCGCCTTATGGACGACCCCATCCTTGATGCCCCCTCACCCAGCTGCTACGCCCCCCTGGCCCCCGGCTTCACCCGCGTCTTTGAACTCGAGCCGGGCAACGTCTCAGACCCCATCGTCGGACGACTCGTCCCCCAGGCCATCGACGGCGAGCCGTACGAGGCCGTTTCTTATGTCTGGGGCGACACGCGCAACCGGCGCGACATCACCATCGACGACGTCACCCTCTCCGTCACATCGAGCCTCCACAGCGCCCTGACGGCTTTCCGCCACCGGCCGAATCAAGATGGCAGCCAGCCGCCGCCAGTCCGTCGCCTGTGGGCCGATGCGGTGTGTATCAACCAAGCCGACTGGCCAGAGCGCACCTCCCAAGTCGAGCTGATGGGCCGCATCTTTGCCGGCGCGCGGCGCGTGCTCGCCTGGCTGGGGTGGGAGGAGGGCGAGGACGGGCGGCGGCACACGCTCGACGCCATCCGCTTCATCCACGACTTCATGGAGGACCCGGAGGCGGGCCTGCGCGACGCCCGCATTCTGCTGCACCACCACGACGTGGCCGCCCCGGACGTGCGGCTGGCCCTGTTGTCGGAGGAGGACCGTTCCCGGTTTGAGGAGCAGGCGCGCAAGTGGGAGGCCGTCAAGACCTTCTTTGAGATCGAGTACTTCCACCGCGCGTGGATCGTGCAGGAGCTGGGGCTCGCGAGGGAAGCCACTATGTTTGCGGCGCTGCGGCCGGCTGCGGGAGAGTCTGGGAATGACGACCATCTGATCGAGCTGGACTTTGTTGACTGGCCGTTGATCGGGCGCTTCGTCAAGTTCCTCGACTACAACGGCGCGTCACTGGTCACTCACCTCAACTTGCTCTCCTGGGTAGCCCACCATGTGTGGATGGTGTGGGAGACGGCCGCGGACGGCTCCCCCGCCTGCGATTTTCTGACGGGCATGCACTGGACGCGGATCCTGGGGGTCACCGACGCGCGCGACCGTGTGTTCGCGCTGCTGGGCCACCCCCTCGCGGTCCTTGACGGGCACCCCGTCATCCGGCCCGACTACACCGTCACGCGCGGGCTGGTCTACACCAAGCTGGCCGCCAACTTCATCCACGCCACCGGCAGCCTCGACGTAGTTAACCTCGTCGACCACGAGCACGACCCTTCCCTTTCCCCGCGGAACTGGGACCCCCACGACGAGGCCCGCATGCCCAGCTGGGTGCCCGACTGGCACAGCATCAACCGCACCACCCCGATGCCCTACCCCATCGCCGCCTGTACTCCCCACGACCCCTCCATCCTCATCTCCGGCTCAACCTCCGGCGCAGCCGCCACCCCCCTCCCCACCCTCCACCTCACTGGCTGGCTCACCGATACCATCACCACTGTCTCCCCAGGCACGATGCAAACCACCGACTTCCCCATCACCAACCTCACGCGGGAGCTCGCCAAAACCAACCCCTTCTGGCTCGACCACCTCTGGACGATGCTCGCCCCGCCCGCGTCCACCCCCGCCACCGAAACCCTCGCGGTGCTCGACTCCCTCTCCCTGGCGCTCG
Organism: Staphylotrichum tortipilum; assembly: GCA_033296695.1. Classification (NCBI taxonomy): domain Eukaryota; kingdom Fungi; phylum Ascomycota; class Sordariomycetes; order Sordariales; family Chaetomiaceae; genus Staphylotrichum; species Staphylotrichum tortipilum. The sequence goes on along the minus strand of MU855379.1, from coordinate 42,205 downwards.
CGCTTGGCGTCCGCGAAAAGGGCCAGCCGGCGAGCACCGTCGGCCCGGGCCAGCCGCTGGCCGAGCACCGCGCGTCGTTTGCTGCATACGTGATGGAGTACCACGCCCTAGTAACCACCGCAACTCCCGATGTCGCCAGCGACGGTGTACAGTTGCCGGAGAGATCGGTGTTTGAGAGGCTGCCGGAGGAAGCGCGGGGGGAGATGCGCCGGCGGGCGCGAGGTGCGAGTGGCGGGGTGTTCCTCGAGTGCATGACCTGGCCGAGTATGTGTCGGGTGGTGTACAAGACGAGGGGAGGGTTGGTAGGGATGGGGGCGCGGGTCACGAGGGTGGGGGATTTGGTGTGTCGGGTTAGGGGGTCGGGCGTGTTGATGGTTTTGAGGCGGGTTGAGGGAGGGGATGGGGGGCGGGGTGGGGAGTTGGAGGGTAGGGGGGATGGTGATGATGGGGTGATTTCTTGCGCGTTCGTTGGGCCGACGGTGGTGCCGGCGAGGATGAAGGAGGGGGTGGTGGATGGGGCCGTGTTTGGGGAGGCTGCTGGCCGCTTTCGGGTTGTGTGAGAGCTGGGATGTTATTATTACCTGGACCACGAAAGGGAGAGAAAAAGTGCCTGGCAAGAGACCCTGATGCGGCGTGAGTCCGACTTCGGGGTCTGGCGCCGCCGCCGTGGGGAACTTTTTCCATAGTTATTTAATAGTTAACTACACCTAAAATGGCTTGGCCCGATGACAGCTTTCAAGGGGCCCAACTAGCCAGCTCGCTTCCGGCAGCTGCCTGCCAATATTATGCATAAGCGGCGGGGTGTTGGTCCGAGCCACGTCGACATATAGAGAGGTGAAGGCTCCCAAGTTCAACATGATAGATCCGCAGACAGACAAGCCCCTCCCCCATCCCCGGCCGCACACGCATCGCCCTGTATCCCCATGGACTCTGCAAAACTCCCCGAGTATCCTGGTTGGAACCTGGAGCTTTACCACACAGATCGTGGAACCAGCACATTCTTTTGCAAGTTCCACTGCTACAGCAGCCCCTCATGGCTTCTCTGCGTGCGCGAGACAGCCATGATGATGGTTATGGACCTCCTCACGGACAAGCCCGACTGGCATATCAAAGTGTTTGACGACGAGATTGCCGAGAAGTGGCGCCAAGAGGCTCTTGCTTGGCCCGACGCCGACCTGATGTATCGCTTCGCCTCGTGCCCCGCGGGTATCCTGGACAGGGAGTCAGTCGACTTTGTAAGTTTTCCCCCCAAGTCACAGACCTCAGTTGGAATTGTGGCCGCCCCGGCACGCCTCAGGCTGTTTCCCACCGCTTACTCTGTCAATGCAAGTGCATCCTTGAACTGCGCGACAAAGCCGAGCACTTTCGGCGTACTGGAATCACCCCCACACTGGACGCGTCCTTCACTATCGCCAAGTCGGACACCCTCGTGCCTCGGGAGCTACACGCCGCGCTGCGCGAGGCTTTCGCGCGGCTGCAGGTGGACAACTCGTCTCGCCCGGACTGGCATCCCTGGACCAACGAAACGGTCCAAGATCTCGTTCATCCATCCATGTACCCACTGGTTTATGGCCGTTCCCTCTTTCTTCCAGAGGAGGTCGTCGGAGTCGAGGACGCCGTTGACCAGTGGGCAGGCAAGGGAGAAGCGATCCCCCGTCCTGTTGAATGGGACATTGGAGAAAACAAGAAAGAAGATCCCTATTGGTCAACCAACTACCAGTGGCTCCCGGCAAATCTCAAGTTTACGGCCGATGGTGGTGTGCAGTTCACCAGTTATATCAACAACCTGCACCCGGCCAAGTACGCCGACATTTACAAGACTCTTGGGAAGCTCATCGAGAAAGCGCTCCCAATGTGGGATCAGTGCCTTTGCCACGCCGACACCGGACGGACCAGACCGCGCATTGTCGATTTAGGCCTGTGGTACGTTCGTCGTGTTCTGTAATAACATCTGATACGCCAGGAGCTGACGCATCATAATATAGCGACGACAACGCGTATTGGGAACCCCCGTCCGCAAGCGAGATGCTGGCGAGGGAGAGGGCAGCCGAGGCCGCTGCGACACGGGCCAAGCACACAGCCAAGCAACCCCGGGTGGTGAGCGACGACAATGAGGGCGAGGACTCAGACAGCACCAAGGAGAGCGACGAAGACGAGTCCGAGTATGAAAGCGAGCCCGAACCCAATGATGCGGACTACGAAGAGTGGAAGTATTGCCGCCAGGCTCTCCACCCGCCGCCGCCAGCCTTTGGTGAGGCTCGGGTCGACTACACGGTTGACCCGGCCAAGACGCTTCGCGAGTCGTTCAAAGACACGGGCTTGCAAATCATTGTCAAGATGGCGTCGATTGAGCTCACTCCCGAGAAGCCTGCATTCGCTTCAGGCGGTTGGCACGTCGAGGGCCAGATGAACGAGCATATTGTCGGAACGCTACTCTACTACCTTGACTCGGAGAACATCACAGATAGTCACCTCGACTTCCGCGCCATCACGAGCGACGATCAATCCTACGTCTCGAGCGAATATCGCTGGATGGAGAGCGTTTGCGGTGCCAGCTTCTCTGGCACTTACTACGACGAACCGGGGGACTCGTGCTTGCAGACGTACGGGAGAGTCTCCACACCACAAGGCCGCCTTTTGGCGTTCCCCAACGACTTGCAGCACCGCGTCTCGGGCTTCCGGCTGAGAGACCCCACGAAGCCGGGGCACCGGCGGTTCATCGCCTTGTGGCTGGTGGACCCCCGAGTGCGCATCATAAGCACTGCCAACGTGCCGCCCCAGCAGGCCGAGTGGTGGTTCGACAACGTGTTTGGTGGCTCGTTGGCTGTGGACGATGATAAGATCGAGGGTGGCTCCTCCTCATCGGTATTGCCTCCCGAGATCACGCAGCTGCTGCTCGAGCGGGGCATCGGAAAAGGCCAACTCGCTGAAGCGGTGACGACGGGGAAATCAGGGGGCGTGAAGCTACCCCCCGAGGTGCTGAACATGATAAGAAACGAGCTGAACGACTGGAATCCCATGACTCGCGAGGAGGCCGAGGGCCACCGCCTCGGACTGATGGAGGAACGGTCGGCGTCAAAGGACAAGGTAAGCGACCACTGGGATTCCATTACTTATAGTTTCTGCGAGCACTGAAACTGGGCTCTGGAGAGGAGCCACAGGTTGGTGTACGCTGTGGGAATACTGGAAGTCAGTTTGACCGAATGAATCAGTGACGGTGCAGTAGTGGTGCGTCAGCTTGAGATCACGCATCCAGAGCTGTCCTCGTGGGGTTGGGCAGGTCCAGGAGCGGAGATTCCGCAGGACTGCATGTCTGGGAGCCTGCGCCATCCACGGGAGGAGTACCCGAAGCCGGGCAAGCAGTGGGGGTGCTGAGAGGGGTGCCCTCAGATCCTGGTGGCGACCAGATAGCAGCCGGGGCCGAGTAATCGGCTCCAAAGCTGCATGGCACGTCATATCCGGTGCAGTTGAAGCATGATGGGTGCGTCTCGTCACACCAGAGAGATCGGAACATCCGGCAAGCTCTGCCAAAGAACCAACTCCACCCACCCCAATTCGCAATGCGTCGTTTAACAAGTTGCCTAGTGGTGCCGCGGGCAGGCCCGGGGCAGCACAAGCGGCGGGTAGTCGTAGCGGATGCAGCCGCAGTAGCCGAGGCCGGCGGCCTGGGACGGGCAGAGGGCAACCTTCTGCGGGGAACGGCGGGGCTTGCAGCCGCAGGCCCAGACGGTGGCGCGGTAGTCGCACATGATTGTTGTTGGCGGGGGGGTATTGAGAAGAGTGGTAATGATGTGTGGTGTGTTGGTAGTTGTTGAGGTTGTTGAGACTGTTGATGAGAGGATGTGTGAATGGTGGGCCATGTCGGAGGGTGAACCATGGCGCTTATATCCATTGCTGTCTCCTGTCGTTGCTTTGAGACAACGCAGTCGGCGGCGATGAGGCGATACGGGAAGAGAGATGCTAATTTAGAGTAACACAGCTTGTCAGACACCCGTGACAGCACTGCCCTCCTGCAGAGCACGGTTGCTAGGGTCTCGGCAAAGGTTACAAAGAGTATTGTTGCAGAGTGAGGAGCAAAGGAAAGTAAACATCTGTAATTGCCATTCAACAAGGAAATGACAGGCTAGTGGCTGACCAGGTTTGGGTTTTGGTGGCTGGATATGCTCGGTCCTCGTTTGCCAGTTGTTTGGTATCCTCAGCCTGGTGGTGGCTTGTGGTGGGCCGTTCCAAGTGCCGTCCGTTGTCGATGGTCCTCTGAGGCACGCAAGTTGGATCCGACACTTCTTGTGTTGACAATGCATTATTTTCATCGACTTTTGAGTAAAAGCAGTCAATTATTCAGGAAAGGTATTCCCCAGGTGTCCTTTAAAACTATACGCAGTCTTGCCCCTCGCCCAAGCCTTCAGGCCACTTTGCCATCAGCCCTGCCCATCTCTCTATTTACCCCCTGCCTCTGCCTTTATCCCCTCCAAAATGTTCCTGACACCGGCAAACTCGAGCTCGGCCATTGTCTCCTCAAACAGCGTGTCCATCAACTCCGCCCCCTCGGGTTCATAGACGGCATAATAGAAGCTACACCCGGTTAGTCTCACGCAAACCAAAACAAACAAGATATGGCACAGGGCAACTCACGGGAAGATCTTCCAGTCCATGACAAAGCAGCCATGCGACTCCTTCCCCTTGATAACCGCCGCATCTACATACGTCGATGCGCCATCCTCGAGCGACCGGCCAGTGAGCGTCTTGGCCAGGGAAAACACTGTCTTCGCAGCCCCCGTGGACTCGCGATGCAGCTCCGTCCCCTTGCAGAACCCCGGGTCGACCAGATTGACGATCAGTTCGTCCGCAGGCGGGAGATACTCCAACAGCCGGACAAAAAACAGCATCCCCAACACCTTGCTGGCAAAGTACCTCTCGGTCGGGTCCCACGGCAGCGCCTCCTCATCATCAAACGACTCCAAAAACGGCCTGGCCCCCCTATTCGGCAGCTTCGCGTTGAACACCCCCCCGGAGCTAACAATCGTCAGCCGCCCAGGCCTCGCCCCCGTCCGATCCCTCAACAGCGGGAGCAACAGCACCGCCAACAGCACCGTCCCCAAATAATTCACCTGCACCACCCTCTCATGCCCCGTCTCCTCGCTCCTCTCAAACTCCGCCGCCGCCATCCCCGCATTCAACACCACCACATGCAACCTCTCCCCTCTCTTATTAAACTCCCCCTCCACCCTCCCCACCAACCCCACTACCGACTCATACCGCCCCATCTCCACCTCCCACACCTCCACCCTCGCACCAGGGAACTCCCCCCTCAACTCCCCCGCAACCCCCTCAGCGCGGGTTGGGTCTCGCACGGCGAGGATCAGCCGCGACAGGCCGAGCGCGAGAAGCTGGCGGGAGGCGCGTAGGCCCAGGCCGGTGCTGGCGCCCGTGATGAGGGCGGATTGGCCTGCGAGAGAGACAGAGGGGGGCAGGGGCGGGCGGCGGGCGAGGAATTGCGAGCGGAGGAAGATGCGGCCGGGGGAGGGGTTGGGGTGGAGGGTTAGGGAGAAGGGGGGGTCCCGGGGGATGGGGGAGGGGGTGGTGGTGGTGGTGGTGGGTGCGGCCATGGTGTAAGTTGGGTGAGATGGATTGGATTGGATGGATTGGGTGGGTAGGTAGGTGGTAAGTAGGTCGTGGTTGGATGGCTGGCTTGGGATGTTGCTGGTCGAAGTGTTGATTTGTAATGGCGTTGGGGCTAAAAGGGACAGAGGTCAAGGACTCAAACAAGTGAGGGCAGCAAGCCCTTTATGTCCGCCGTCTTGTCGGAGATAGGAGCTAGAGGCCAGGCGGTCAGTTGGCTTCTTCGACTGCCGTTATTACCAATTACCAATCACTGAAGCTGGCAACGCGGAGTGATCATCCGCCCGAACACAAGAACCGCAGATGCAGGAGACACAGTAGGAGGCTGATACTTGGAGTGGTGCTTTCCGCTTCGGGCCGCTGGTCAAGGCTTGGCGTTTGACGCGATCCTGCTAGGCCGAGACGGGAGTTAGCGCCAGTCATTGATGCTCCACTTTGCCCGAAACGGCAACCATTCTTGGCTTGGCGGACAGGGATGAGAATCTTGTTTCGATGGGGCAGGGATGCGGCGGGTTTGTCGACGTCACTCGCCCTTACCTGCACCTGGATGACCAAACTTTCCTCCTTTCGCTGCTCGTCCAGGTCCATCACCAGATTTCCTTGTCGCGCCATTCAACTTCTTGAGTTCCGAGTGGCTCAGTCCCTAACTTATCGTGCAGGCAAACTTGTTGTTGTCCATTCCTTCGAGCTCGCCTCTAGCCCCCAACCCCAGCCGCGCAGCCTTTGTTCCGAGCCGCCCGATTCTGGGCAGTACCCGTTTCACTCCCTCGACTCGACAAGCGCAACCCCGAGTTCGATATGGGCCCACCACATCCTCATATGCACCCTCGCACCTCAGGCCAGGACATGGGCCCGTTCCTCATTCTCGCCCCGTCGTCTGGCAAGCTGGACGCTCCAACCCGAAAGCAGGTCCGCAGCCATGTTATGCGCGGCAAGAACCGGAAGCACCCAAAACGGCGAGGGAACGCGTTGGTAGGTTCGTGGATCAACGACGAGCCCCCGGATGCCGTCCAGAGCAGCCCAGAATGCGCCCCTACCCAGTTCATCCCCCCACGTGTCGGCCACGACCTCTCCCATGTCCCCTTTGTCGAAGAGATGAACCCCCACACCCTCGAGCTGATCTTTAAGTGTGCGTGAATACGCCCCCTCCACTCCCCACGTTTTGATTGCCCACTCCTAAACACAGCTTTGGTCCTCACCCCCTGCAGTCTTTACCGTTCTGAAGCGAGCCATGTACCCCGTCGAGGCGTGCGTGCAGCCTAGCGACGGCCAGTGGGTCGAGTACCTCGCCTACGACCGCGCCTATCTCAGCTCAACTCTCTGCACCACCCAGTCCTTCTTCGATTATGTGCGCAACGCTACACTCAGTGAGAAGGCCGTTTACCACCTCAACAACACCCTCCAAACTCTGCGGGAGAATCTAGCCGACCCATACTTTGCAACCTCTGATTCCACCATCTCGACCGTCCTGACGCTCGTGATACTTGCCGACGTGATCGATGACCGTAATGCTGCCAAACGGCACGCCCAGGGGCTGTACCAGCTGGTTCAACTGCGCGGCGGCATCGCCGCCCTCCGCCACAACCGCGAACTCCAGGTCAAGGTCCTACGGTGAGAGCACCTCCCACGACAGAGCCGACCATTACTGACGCGGACGGACCAGAGCCGACCTCGGCGTCGCCATCAACGCCGGCTCCAAACCCTTCTTCTTTTCCGACGGCTTCTCCTGGGAGCCCTACCTCATCCCCCGTACCACCGTCCCCTCCCCAAACACACCTCCCCCCGCCAACCCCACCACCAACCCATCAACACCCCCCACCTTCCCCATCCTCATCACCGACCCCCGCCTCCTCAACATCCTCCACGACCTCCAAGAATTCTCCCTCGCCGCCAACCTCGCCTCCCAAACCGGCTGCTCCATCCCCGCTCCCCTCTTCCACGAGACCCTTGTGTCAGTGCAGTACCGCCTCCTTGCTCTGCGCGACGAGGATGATTTTGACGACGACAGCGACCACACACACCGAATGGACGCATCACCGGCGCGCCTCCTACGCCTTGGTATGCTCGCCTTCTCGACCACGACGTTCCTGCAGATCCAGCAGCTGCCGCTCAGGTATGCGGACCTGGCGCGGCGGATGCGGGGGTGTGTGAGGCGGCTGGGCCGGGTTGGGGAGGCTTCGCTTTCGCAGGAGGAGGCTAGGCTGGCGCTGTGGTTTTTGTTTGTCGCGACAGTGTCGGTGCTTGGAGGTGAGGGGGATGAGGAGGGGGTTGTGGGGGCGGCGAGGAGAGTCGCGGGGGGGTTGGGGTTGGGAGGGTGGG
>MU855379.1:0-34069 GCA_033296695.1 Staphylotrichum tortipilum | reverse complement strand
AGGTGGAGAGGTAGGGGGGTGGGTAGATGGGTTTGGGATCCAGGGGATAGGTCATGTTGTTGGATCATGGTGGGCGGTCGGGCAGCTGCTGGGGACTGGTTCTGGTATCCGAGAGTTGTTTTGGGAGCACCGTGATGGTCGAGTAGCACGACGTTGGCAAAATTTGCCAGGGCTAACTAACTCCGATTTCAAGTGTAGAATGTCGTATGGAGTTGGCTTCTCGCTGAGTCGGCATTCCGTAATTAATCGGCATGCCGCGTGAAGTTGGAATGTCCCGATGGCTTTGACTTTTCTTGTTGGCTTGACCGCATGCCGACTTGGCGTGTCTTGTGTAATGGACGTTCTGTGTTGGAGGGACGTTTGCCAAATGGCCCGGGACCAGTCCGTCTTGTTGGGTCGGCGTTGCCTTGTTGGGAATGCTAGACCTGTCCTGCCATGCCTGCCTGACAAGGACGGCTTTGAGGTCGACAGATAGCCAGTACGCTCTGCCCTAGACCACAGCAACCCGCTATGGCATTGTCAAAGAGTGTGTTGTACACTTCTGATGAATAAACCTTGATCCGTCCAGTTCACGATCAGCAGGGCGGTAGTCAGCAAGTTGGTTGCCACCGCCGAACAAAACCAGCCTGCCCCTCTGAGCTTTTCGCTTTGCCCTGCTTCAGCTGTGATGCTTTCCCCGGTTTGTGCCTCCGCTCGCGGATGGTTTCGCTCTAAGATAGGAGAAAGAGGGCGCGACCACGAAGGCAACTCAGGCCGCTCCTCACCGATACGTAGGCAGCCGGCCTGAGCGAGCAGAGTTTAATTATTAATGGCTACCCAGCCTTGTATGTCTGGTGTACTTCTATTGACGTGTCCTATTATCCGGAGGAATGGCTCTCTTCGGGCTCTGTCTCCATGCTGAGCGAATCGACGAAACACTCTTCGCTTACCAGGTAGTAAATCCCTCAGTATGCACCAGGCCTGTTTCAGGGTGCTGGAAATGCTGCCCTCTTTCATATAGTTAGGGCAGGTCTCGAGGCTTCAATATTAATATAAGCCGTGATGAAATAGAGTTGCCAGAGCAAAAGACTGCTATGATGAAAGTACTAGGTAACCAGGCCAAGCACAACCGCTGCTTGACCAAGTCGCATCCATGGGGTATCATCAGCATGAATCCATGATAGAGCGCTGCAAACTCCTCCACTGGAAAAGACAGAAAAACAATGCATCCAAGAGTACCATGCAATTAATGCAACAATCAACGAACGACACCAGAATCCATAATCCGCATAAATCTTCCCTCACTCACACTCTTCTCTCTTTGCCCAACAACAACAGAAGCAAAGGAAGCAGACCAAGCAAGTCTCATCAACCATGATCATACCCAAAACCAAATACAGTATCCTCTCAAAAGAAAGGCCAACGCTATCATTACTAAAAGCCCAAACCCAAACTCCCCCTCCTCCTCACCGCCCTTACACGCTCACACAAACAGGGTATGGAACGTCCTCTTCCACGCGGGCATGTCCGCCAGCCGGGCTCGGTACTCGTTGATAGCATCCCAGTCGAGCTCGCGGCGGCCAGTGTCGAGGTCGATCTGGTCGGTTCGCAGCCAGCCGGTGCGCTTCCAGAGGAAGCCGCCGATCCAGAAGACGATGACGACGGGCAGGGCCAGGTACGACTTGAAGAAGCCCTGGGCGTCGTTGTAGCCGCCACCGACGGGGCAGATGGCGACGTAGAGCTGGAGAGGGGAGTAGAGTCAGTAACTGGTCATCTAAAAAGGGGGTAAGGGGGTAATGAACTCACCTGCGCAACTAGACACAGCACATTCAACACCAATCCCAGATACGAGCCATACACCCCCCCCACCGCCTGGAAGGGGATCTCCCCCAGCGAGCGGCCCTGCTTCTTCCACGCGGCACGGAAACGAATATGCGCCAGGCAGATCGAGCCCCAGGTAAACAACGCCGCCAGCCCCGACAGCGCCAGCAGCCAATCAAACACCGTCGGCCCGTCCGCATCAAGGTTGACATACGCCAGCGGCCCAAACGCCAACAGCACCGCGACCGACAACAGCGGCCTGCCACTCCTGTCAATATACGTAAAGATCTTGGGCGCATACCCCTGCTGGGCCAAGGCCGTCAGCGTGCGCGAGCCGCCGTACACGGCCGACACGCCGATCGACAGCACTGAGACGAGGATGATGACGTTCATGAACGAGTCGAAGCCCTTGAGGTTGGCGTACTTGCCGACGAGCACAAAGGGGGACGCGTTGACGTCGGCGTAGGGGTTCGCGCCGAGGAGGTTGGTGTCGTCGTAGGGGATGAGGAGGCCCACGAAGAACAGCCCCAGGATGTAGAAGAGCGTGATACGCCAGAAGACTTGCTTGATCGCGCCCGGGAGGGACTTGAGGGGGTTTTGGGCTTCGGCGGCGGCCTAAGGGATGGTTGTCAGTGGATGGTTTGTCTTGGTGGGATGGGATGTCAGTTGACTTACCAGACCAACCAGCTCCGTGCCCGAAAAGGCAAACGCGGCCGTGACAAAGACGCTGCAGAAGCCGCGGAAGCCGTTGGCAAAGGCGCCCGGCTCGTACCACAGGCGGGCGCCGTAGTACTCGTCGTAGCGGCTGCCCGAGGGCCCGCCGCCGAGGACAAGGACAAAGGCGATGATCATGAAGACGATAATGGCGCCGAGCTTAAGGACCGACGCCCAGAACTCTTCTTCGGCATAGCCGAGGGTGCCGAAGACGTTGATGATGATGATGGCGCCGAGGAAGACGCTGATCCAGACGGCTGAGAAGAAAAAGAAACAAGTCAGCATCAGCACTGCTCTGGCCCCTGACCCTTGGTCGAGATGTGACTTACCAACGCTGATATCCGGATTCCAATACCCCACCGTCATGGCACACACCGTCAGCTCCAACGGCAGTACGACCGCCCACTGCATGACATAATTCCAGCCCATCGCGAACCCCCACGACGGGTCAATAAACCTGGTCGAAAACGTATAAAACCCCCCGCTCACCGGATACATCACCGACAACTCTCCCAACGCATACACCGTATTAAACATCATCACCCCAATAATCAAAAAATCAATCAACAACGACGCCGGGCCGCCCGTGCTCAGCGCCTTCCCTGACCCAACAAAGAACCCCGCGCCGATCGACCCCCCGATCGAGATCATGTGCATGTGCCGCGAGCGCAGCGTGCGGTCGAGCGCGTCGACGGAACCGCCACCGTACTCGCGCTTCTGGAATGAGCGCAGGTTCAGCCCGTTGCGCGTCAAAAAGTCCTCGCGGTCGCGGGCTTGCCCGCCCGCGGACGACCCATGCTCGGGGTCAAAGTTGGGCGGGGCGCCGCCGCTTGGGGGGGGCGTGGTGTCGACGGCAACGCCGCCGACTTTTTCGTCGGACGACATGGTGGTGGTGGTCGTGATGGACGGGTAGGTGTGTGTAGGTAGGCGTGTGTAGGTAGGTGTGTGTAGGTGGTGGAGGGAGGAAGAAGGAGGAGGTGGGGAGAAGAGAGGGAGAGTGAGACAGAGAGGGATGATCAGTGTCGATCAGAAGGGGAGCGACGATGGAACGAGGAAGGAAGAGGTTGGCGAGGAGACACGAAGGGAGGGGGTTTAATATATCAGCGCGTCGTTGACCCGAGCGGCCACATGGCATTGCGACCAGGCCGACACATGGAACGGTGCGGCTCGCTCAGTGCGACCTCCCCCGGGGCGAGTGAGCAGACAGACAGGCACGCGCCGAGGGTTCGGTTCGTTTGTCCTGGTTGTCTGGTGAGGGTGGTCTGTCTGGGACGCGGGCGGAAACGAACTGGGATCCTGGCAGTTGGGGCGCCGCGGCGGGAGAGGGAGGTAGGGGATCCCTGGATGCGCAGAAAGTGGCTAGAAGCTGCACCGAACGGGTGAAAGCGCCCGTCCGTTTGAGCCGGACGGATGGCGAGTTTGCGAGGGAGGCCCTTGGGGGAGGAGCGGGCAGGGTCAGGGACGGGGAGCAGGAGGGCGGGGGAGGCGGCCCAGGGAAGGGGGGGATGCAGGGAAAGGCGAGCCTGTGACGATGGGGATTGGGGGATGGGATGGGATGGGGAGAGTGGCACTGTAGCACATGGCGCCGATCACCACCGCCGCCCCTCATCTCTCTCCCCGCCCCAGAGGCGTCAGAGGTGGCGGAGGCTGGGAAAGAAGGAGGGGACATGAACTGGCACTGGCATCTCATCTCCTCCATACCAGCAGGTACGTCTACCGAGTGCAATGCCTGCCCAAATGGCAGGTCCATGACGATACTCCGTACCAGTCCTCCCTCCATCATCCCCTTCGTCTCCTGATTATACACAGGACATAGGACAGGGAACCGGCCACCGTGCGGCAGCCAACATGCAAACAAAAACGCGGGGGAGGCGAGGCCCTGGGCCCAAAGGGGCAGGCGGGTTGCGAGTGGTGACGCCAGGGTGCGTCGGCGGGTGCCGCCACAGGGTGATCGAGGGCAGGCGGAGTACGTAAACAACAACCAAAATCAAGCCCGAGATCGTCGCTAGTTGCAGCCACCAACATGCGCAGTCGAAATGCAATCGATGCAGCCCATTCGTGCAGTTCCGTCAGTCGTTGAAGTTTAGTGGGTTTAGCGGTTCAGTGGCCGATTGCACTGGAAAATGCCCTGGTCCTGGCAGCGTCGGTCGCCAACTCGGGCTAGCGCCGGCACCAAGACGGCCAATTGGCAGGGCCTTCCCTGGCCCCTGCTCGGAGATTCAGGCTTGGCGCCTTGGCAACTGGCGCGCGCCAAGCCCCTCCCCCAGATCTTGTTGTGTTGAGCCAAACCCGCCAGAACCCGCCCGGACAGCGCCACTGATCAACGCTGTAACGTTGGGTGCGTTCGAGATGGTTGTCCATGCTCAGAGTCAATTTGTTGCGCAGCACGAGCCTGAGCTGAGCCTGGACGCGCCGCCGCTATGACGTCGCAGCTATTAATACACAGCACAGCACAGCATTGTTGTTTCGAAACTCGGTCTGGACGGAAAGCAACGGGCCTTTTCCATGTGGCCAAACCCGGCGCCTCAGCCTGCACCCATCTGCAACGCCATCTCATCAGATGATGCCAGCTCCAGGTCGGTCGACGAACCCCCAAACCACCGAGGCGAGCGTGTTGTCTGTCGCGGACGTGCCGCCGCGCGCGGGGGGATTTGTTATTAGGAGCAACACCAAGAGCAATAGCAATGACAACGACGACAGCAATCATCTGGCTCTCACCATCTTGGGGGTCTGGGCCCGCCGCGGCTTGCCAGTCGGCCGGCAGCAGCAGCAGCCCAGGCCAGCTCCTGTCGCTAAAGGCGCTGGGCAAAGGCTTGGAATCTCTTGTGAGCTTCCCGTCCTGGGAAAGCCTGGCCCTCGACCCCCTGTCACGTCTGACGTTGGCCTGGGGTGACCTGGCTGTCGTCAGTTGAAGCAGTTGGCTTCGTTCCTCCAAGTTGACGCCAACGAAGCCCCTCCTCCGAGTTGACCGTTATCAAGGGCGCAGTCCAGACCGCTGACGCGCGGTGGGAGGTGGACCCTTCCCGCTGTTTCCCGAGTCATGAAGGCCACTCTGGGAGTGCGGGGGAGGCGGACGGGGATGATACGGGGAGGCTCGGGGACCGGGGAGTTTCCACAGCCGTGGGTGTTGTTTGATAGGTACCGCGGCCTGACAGATGAAGCAGTCAGCTGTGGGTAAACCTGTGGTGTGTGGTGGTGCGAGCTGCCTTCATGGACGAACCCTGCGTGTGCTTCGTCCACTTGCCTCACACGCGGCTGTGTTCTCAACAACCAGACGCTCACGCCACACACGGGCCAGCACTCGGGCAGCTCGGCGAGCATGGATCAGTTGATGCCGTCGTCCCCCGTCCTGGACACCGCGAGATATGCGGCCTCTCTTCACATGCCGCCCATCGTTTTTGGCGTGTTTGTTGGCCGATGCTGGCTGGCTGGTGCCCCCGAGGCTAGGAATCCGGGGCTTCTCTCTCAAATGGGGCAAGCCTGAGGCGAAACCTGACATGCCATGCCTTGTCTCGCTTCTCTCACCTCCCGTCCCTCATCAGCCAGCCCCCTTCCCGTGCCCCCAAATCAGCAGCTGAGCACGCGACACCCGCAACACCGCGCACCCCCAGGCCCTCCCACCGCCTCGGGCTCGCCGCATCCATGCCCAACACGTGCGCGTGTCGTGCCTGTGCCTGTCAGAGAATAGGTCGAGAAACGAAACCACCGAGACGCCCCGTCCTTCACCGACGCTCTTTTCAACCCTCTCCCCCGGGCCTAACACCCCCAGAGGCGTCATCTTGGCGCTGCAACCCGGCCGGCATTGTCCCCCTCCGAATCGGGTTCCGGATTCCCTCGTCCTGCCAAGTTTTCGCCCCCCGGCTCCAACCTGCCCTGCATGCCATGCTGCAACCACGCGGCACACCCGGCTCGCCCGGCACCCGTCGAATGCAACCCCGCGGCACGCCCTTACCGGCTGATCGAGCTGCGAGAATACATCGGGCTGCACAAACACGCCCATCGATAACATCCCTCGCCGGCGTGCCGTCGGGTGGTTCGGGGGCGGCAGGCAAGGGTGGCTCTGAAGTGCAGTGGCATCGGACCAGACCGAGGAGCAGCACGCAACCCGGGAAGGCCAGGCCTGCGAGGAAATTGTTTCTTGGGCATCGCCATCAGCAAATTGCGACGGGGCAGCCGATGTGCTGCTTGGCGCCTGCCGTTGTCGTTGCATCGTTGCGAATTCGTTTCCTGTGTCGCCACTGGCATCCTGGAGATCCTGAATTCTGTTTCCCCATTTCAAGGTGAGGGGGGAAGAAGGGGAGGGACGGCTAGTTGCCTGGTTGGCTGATTCGTTTATTGGGGAAGGATTGGTGGGTGGAGATCAGGATCAAGCCACTCACCTACCACTGAAGCACTCGCTATGAGTGAGCCACCTCCACTAAACAACCCCAAAATCCACTTCCCTAAAACTGACCCCCAAACATCAATGGATCCATGGAAACTAACCCTAAATCAACCCCAACACACTGCAAATTGGCGGCACTCGCCCCATGCCAGGTCTCTCTCCTTCCACCCGCAGGCTAAAAACTACCGCTAACTAGCGCCCCCGCCATCACCCCCCTAAAACCCCCAAACCAACCTCCCTCGCTCCACCCATCCCGAACCCAAAAACTTCGTTCCCCAAAGCAAGGCACAACCCCCGTGCCAAGCCTCTGCCATCCAGACCTCGGCAGAGAGGGGTCCTTCATCTCCACCCCACAAGAAGTTGGTTGTGTGGGATGGGGGAATATGCGGAACATGCTTGGGTTGCAACAGAATCCATCCCCATCCCCATGCTGCTGCACGAACCACGCCCACGCAGGCAGCCCGGGGTTCTCCGATGCACACAACACTCTCACCGAGGAGCCGTCGACAGTCCACCGCTGGATCATGTCACCCTCCCGCCTCCCAGCGTAGCCTACCAATGTCAACACCTGACTGACTGACTGACACCCACCCAGCGAAGGCCCCCCCTCAGGGTCGGGCTCTCCCCCTCCTATCTCCTCCTCCACCTGCATCCCATCCCATCCCAACCCGATCCACCACCACCCACCCCCCCGATAATCCCCTCCCTCCATCCATATCCATCCATCCCACATATCCCCGAAGACATCTAATCTAATCACCTTCCCACTCCCGAGTTCCCGAGTCAAGCACGGGCACGTTGCGGGGACGCTCCCGATAGGCCAAGACTCGGACCTGACTCCGGACAAGCAACCGGGGATCAATCCGTGGCAGTCGAGAAATAGTTGCGGAGACCGGGTCTTATCAGGACCAGGAGCAAGATCCACAGGCCGGGGTTGAAGGGTCGGGGGTGGGAGTGCCCGTGGTGGGGATGATGGCGTAATCGTCACACTGAGGGAGAAGGCGAGGCATGGGGGATTGACTGAACAAGATGGCGCTTGTGCTCCAATAACGACCTGGAAGACAATGCCCAAACTGTAGACGACTCATCAACGGTGTGCTTGTCCCGGGCTGGGCCTCGTCCGTGGTCTGAATCTCGTTGTCAGGCAGGCAAGCCGGTGTTGTACAGACCGTAATATTCTTCACATTGTCTTTCATCAGAGGGTCAAAACCTGGTGGGCGAGCACCACCTTGTCCAACTCCGAGCGGCCATCCAAAGGCCCGAGCTGGTGATGCAGAACTTGGTTGAGGATGGGGGGCAGCCCTTGGCCGATGGTTTGGCTGGTGTAATTGACCCACGCCCGGTACTGGTCCCAGTTGATCAGCATACCTCCAGGTCCTCGGGGTTGCTGCCGCACTGTGGCAACTCACATATTTGGTCCCCTCTTCCTCAAATTTCAACTTGATAAAGCCTTGTGCCTAGGCGATAGCCGCGGACTTGCGTGCGAGCCAGAGGTTCTGGTAACTGGTGCCCAACTCGGAGGTGAGAGCCCAGTCACCGAGGTCTGGTGAGGTAAAAGCGCGCAGCATAAGTATCGTGCAGCCGCTGAGAAATCAACTTATTAGAACCGATCCAGGCATGGTCTGACAGGACTGAAAAACCTACCGGATCAAGAGGCCTCCAGGCCGGTGACAGCAGGGCGAAGAGCGCCATCCCTATCACCGAAGGAGCATGTCTGGCGCAAGTAGTCCGCAGCCTTTTCGTGGTCGGCCGACTGCTGGACGAAGTGCGGCAGGTCGGCACCTCGGATTGCAGCCAAGGCTTGGTTGACGCGGGGCGAGGAATGTTGCATCTTGGGCTTGAGTGGCTAAAAAAGCATACAACCTGAATGATGGGCAATTCTCGTTTGAAGTCAATCCCGCTGGAGTTGTTCGTTCGCAGAACTGAGAATTGCAAACGCACATGAGGGAGAGCGGAGGTGTATGATTGACTGTCGACTAACCAGCCAATCACGGTCGGTTGTGATGAGCAGCTTGCAAACACCAAGTCAGCCCCGCTCTTTGAACCACCCGGCGAATTCTGCAGCGCCCTGCAGGTTAGCAACGTGGGGCGGACTTGGTGGTTGAGAGGCGCGTGTAAGTCCCTCGCCGCCTCTACGAGCCCGCGTCGCATCATACACGAGCCTCACTGGAGGCAGGACATCCATCAGGCGCCACATGCTGTTCTACATGGAGGAAACGCGGCCCATAAAGTCACCACAGAAGAGTCGAATTGGAAATTGGGAAACCGCCCAAACTCCGACCACCACTGTTCACGTAATTCCTCGCAGACAACTCCGTACGCTGATGCCCATGTCGCATGCCGTAGCCCATAGGGTTACTACAAGAGACTCAAGAACCTCTCAGGAACCTATGCATCACGGCCATGGGCCCCGGAGAAGCCATGATTAATGACCACGGCACGACCCCGGCCTCAACAGACTCGAAATAGCCCGCACCCACGTTCTTGGCGACATACTCGATGCAATCGGAAAACACAGGAGTTAGTCAGTAAACGGGATTTCTTCACACCAGAGCAGCATTGATCATCACAGGCCTACCGATTCCCATGGGCAACTGAACCACTCCGTGCTCGCCCAGTGCCACGAGCGCGTCCTTGAGCCACACTCGGCAGGTTAAAGCCTCGCCGGTACGGCGAGAGGGGCGACCGTCGGCGGGCACGCCCGCCAGAACCTCTCTCGCATGGTCGGTACCGCCGGTGATGTCGCCGATCAACAGAAGCGCGACGAGAGAAAGCGTCTTGTGGATTCCAGCGGTCTTGGCCTCATACCGCCAGCCACCTCAGTCGTTGATTGCATGATGGTACGTGCCATTGTTCTCATCATCCGTGATGACAAGACCCCAGTGCTTGAATAGGTCAGAAGCTGTAGGTGATTCGTGACCGGGGATACTGACAAAGGTGCCTGGGATGTGGGGACACCAACATGTATTTCAGCCCGCACCTCTGGGATCCATTTTTTCTTTGTTAAGACTTTAGACTTCAATCACACATCGCTCTTCTCAACCCTCATTCAATTCGACCCCATTACGCAAGTGCTCGTTGTGACACATCAACATCGGACCAAAGTCGCTGGCCGTCCCGTGAGTTAAAACGGGAACAATGTGGTGGGTGTGACATTGTCCTCGGTATGTCCATTGAGACGACTAAAGGTTTAGTATCTAGGTGCTCCCATTTCTTCGCCGCGTCTTAGCATGCCACCAATATGGCTTACACGCAGCTTTGTGCTCCCTCGTCAACCACGACGCGAACTAAGAGCAAGTTTCTGGTACTACGGCTGCGAGGCAAACAACGGTGTTGTGCTGGCCGCGCTGACATTTGACGTCCTTGCCGGCGAGGAGGCGGCCAATGCAGGGCAGGCAGAACTGGTGTTTCTCGGGGAGCATTTCAAATTCCTCGTCAGAAGAGTCGTCAACAACAGCATAACGCCCCATGGAGGCATTGCGATACTTGTTCTTCAGCGACGAGAAGATGATCACCACCCGGGCGAGGGGGAGGCAAGACGAAGAGAGGGGCTAACTCACGTTGCGATCCCCATGGAGGTGAGGACGGGTATAAATAGGAGACATGTAGTAGTGTGCTGAGGACGAGCCAGTCAATGGGTCTCAAGTATTAGCAGTGGAATATATTAGCCGTAGAAGGGAAGACGATGGTTTGAATAATATAGAGTGATCCATCATGAAGACTGGACAAGCTGGAAGCAAACCGGAGAGCATGCAGTCACCCTCGAGTGACTCCTACCCGGACAACACAAACACAAAACAAACTACCACGACCAAACCATCATATCGCTCTAAACATCAATTCCCTATCCTCAGCATCTAATACATCCACCCCCCTTACCCCTATCAACTGACATCCCACTACGATATGCACCCCCCTTACTTATACACCACTGCCCCTTGACACTCCTCCATCACGAAAAGGGGGCAAACCCACAGCTCCCAAACATCATCAATCAAACACCAAAATGCCTCTCCGACCCTCTCAAGTCGACAAAAAGCCACGCCAGAATCATGCACCCGCCGCCCCGTTCAAATAAATAACAACTCCTCACACGCCCCCAGAAGGATAAAACACCAAGAAAGGGATCACACAAAATGATATACGCCCCTGCCACCGATCCGATGGCACCGTCCCTGTCCCTTTCCCTTCCCTTCCCTCCATTCCTCCCATCCATTCATCCATCCATCCCGACGATGACGCCGTTCCATCCGTTCGGCATCCCAACCAGCCAAGCCAAGCCCCAAGGCAAGTAAACGAACAAGCGAGCAACAACCCCCTCAAAACTCGGAAGCATATACATCATCATCAAACCTCATCGATTAACCCTCCCAATCAAGGGAAGGCAGAGCAGGGCAAGCTTACCCCTGCGCCTCCTCCCCCTTCCCCTCTCCTCCCTGCTGAGTCTCCCCCTCGCCCCCATCCAACCGTCCAAAATTCAGACTCGCCCGCCTCAGATTCATCATCATCTTCTCCACTAGCGCCTCATTACCCTGCCCCGTTTCCTGCCCCGCGGCCGTCGGCACGTCAACCCCCCGCTGGCTGTCGGGTTGCGGTGGGTTCGCCGTCTGCTGGGCGCCGGTTTGCGGGGCGTTGCCGGGTTCCGGTGCATTCCCCGCCTGCTGGTTGCCTGGCTGAGGCACACTCCCCGCCCGCTGGGTGCCTGGCTGCGGTCCATTTCTGGGCTGAGGCGCATTTCCCGGCTGCGGTGCCGACGTGGCACTCACCCCCGCCTTCGGAAGGAGCGGCGCAGGCGGGGGCTTGCCCCCCGGCGCCGCCGAAAACGGGTTCTGCGGTGCTGGCTGCGGTGCTGGCTGCGGGGCGCCCGTTTTCTGCTGCTGCTGCTGCTGTCCGGAAGCCTTGCGCAGGGGCGAAGGTGAGGGTTTCGCGGTGGCCGCAGCCATCTGCCTCACATAAGGCGGCAGCGGGATGGGGCTGTGGCTTTGTTTCGCCAGCGGCGGTTTCTCCCGTGCTGCTTGTGTCCGGGCAGCGGGGGCGGGGGCTGGAGGGGGCGGTTGCGGGACCGCTTGCCAGACGTGCTGGCTATAGCCTTGCGGCTGCGGTGGTGTTCCGTGGTGTGGCCGGACGGAGGGGTGCGGCTGTCCCGGGCCGGGTTGGTTCATCTCGAAAGACTGGCCCGGGGGCGTCCCTTGGGTAGGGTACCCGTGGTTGTAATAGTGTGGTGGCTGAGGGCTCGCCGTGTGGACGTGGAAGGGCGAAGGTGGCGGAGGGCTGGCCTGCGGCCGCGGGAGGATCTGCGCGTACGGGGAAGCATGCGCTGGATAAGGCGGAGTCCCCGGTCCAGGTGAGGCCTCGAGGCGCGGACGCAGCGGCTGCAGCAGGGACGCTGGCACCTGCTTGATCGGGACTTTTTCAGAACCCCCAGACAGCGAGGTCTGGGCCTTCATCAAGAACTCGCGGAGATTCCCTTCATATCCGTTCGTGAAGCCTCCCCATTGTCCGTACGGCGTCCTGTATCTTGACGAGTCCCTGCCCTGTGTCAACACCACTCCATCCATCACCACCCCACAAAAAACTGACTCACCGGTTGTAGTTGACCCGGAAGAAGCTGTACTTCTGGTACGCGCTGGCGTGCGGCTGATCTCCTGCTACTCCAACCTGCGGCTGGCCATCACTCGGAGATCTCAGAGCAGAGGCAGTCATCGGCGCTGGATGCGGCACGGGGACAGCCGCGCCCGGCGACGATGAGGCCCAGGCTCTGGACTGAGGCTGAACAGAATGCCCTGATTTCATGTGAGCAGGGGGCCAGGATAAGCCAGGAAGCTGCGGGAATCCATTACTACCTCCGACGGGCGCGAAACGATCCGATGAGAATGGTGCGGATGATGATGAAGTCTTGCGTTGGACGTCCAAGCCAGGTGTTTGATACTGCTTCACTTGAAGCGGAGGGGGGTGTTGCTGTTGCATCTGCTGCGGGTGATGCTGAGGATGTTGGGGGAATACATGATGCTGAAACACTGGCTGTGGGTTTGGTCGTGATTGCATCTGCGGAGTCTGGAAGTGCTGGAACACAGGGGATTGCTGTGGGGACAGGTTGATAGAAAACATGTGCGAAGTAAACTGAGGAGGGGGGTGTTGGGAATTCGACGCGGCCGGTTTCCGCGGCTTGTAGACGTATGGCTTCGGCGGTTTGGCGGTCGTAGCCCCTGCCGGCAGACCCCCAGGGACGGCGGGATACATGGGGTACGCGCCGGGCGGTGGCGGCGCGGGCCGGGGCGGCGGAGGTGCCCGCACCGGCGGTGGCGGCTTCGGTAGGGTGTCCAGGAAGTTGCCCTTGGGATTGTGCCACGGTTTCGCCGGGTCCTCGGTGTACTGCGCCTTGGCCTCGGTCGACGTCTGGCCCAAATAGTACCAAACCTGGTTCTCCTTGGAAAAGTTGGTCTTGGCCTGCCCCTTGTTCCTGAAAGGATCGCCAGCATGGAACTCGGCCCAGACGAATCCAGGGCCAAACTCGTCGTCCTTCCGGGGAGCCTCGTCGACGGCGCGTTTGGCGTTGATCTCCTTCTGTGCCTTCCTGCAGGTTGGCATCGGGATGGCGTTGGCCGACGCCTTGGGCAAACGGAAATCGGCCGGGTCGGGCAGCAGGAGCCACTTCCATTCGACTTCGACTCGGTCACTGTTGACAGTCAGCATACGCCTACTTAATCCACCTAGTCCGACATACCCGTTTGGAATGATGTCGACCAGGAACGCCTCCTCGTCGGGACGGTTCTCAACCACCACGCCTGCAAATATCTCCCCACGGAAATACTGCATCTGGCAGACATCGTCCTTCTTGAGGGCCTTGGCCGCCTCGCGGATCTGGGGATTATTCTCCAGCGCGGCGCCGTCCAGCTTCCTGTCCCTCTTGGTCCGATGGAAGCGGCAGCTAAACTCGAACGCCTGCTCCTTGTATTCCGTCCCGTCTTCTCCAAAGACGGGCACCTCGCCCTCCTCGACAAAGATGCCAGCCGCGGCGGCGCACGTAGCGTGGTAGGATCGCGGGCACTTTTTGTGCGAGCACTGGAAGCAGGCGCCCTTCTTGGAGCGGCAGTAGAGGCACTTGAGGTCCAGGCGGGCCTTGTCGATGGCGGCCACGTTCGCGATTCTTTCTTCGCCATCCACCGTCTCAATGTATGTCTCGGGAAGGTAGAGCGCACACATCCGGTGGGCCTTGCGCCCGTCGTCCGTGGGCATGATCTGGGCGCCGGGGATGTCGTTGGGGCAGAGGCAGCACGGTGGCTCAACATGTGCCTTGAGACGCAGGCGGATCTTCTTTGTCTTGACCCGTGGCTTCTTGTCGGCCGCATCCCTCTTGCGTTTCCGCCCTTTGCCCTTAGCCGTGTGACTCGAGGGCGGGCTCGGCAGACCTGTGTTCTCGTCTTCGTCGTCCTCGTCCTCCTCGTCTTCTGTCTCCTCGTATTCCGTCTCTTCACCGCGCAGCTTGCGCTCGATCTCATAGACATCCACCCAGACGCTGTCCTGCGCCTGCGCACACTGGCACTTCTTGGCAATCTTGCCCATCGGGAGCCAGCTGTCCAGGGCAAAGTTGACGGCCTCGGCGCAGTTGTACCCCAGGTTATAACCAGAGTGATAGCCGTACGGGTAGGTGACGACGAACTCGCCGGGGTACGAGACGCATTTGTTGACCGTGATGTTGTACTGCTGCTTGAGGTGCGAAGGCGAGATGAGGAAGGCCTTGTGCCGGAGGAACTGGTCGCAGGCCTTTGCCTCGGTCGGCCAAATGTTCTTCATGGCGGCTTCGAACCGGCGGGCGTCAGCCTGCGAGATGCTGTACCACTGCTTCGGCGCGCCAAAGTGAAGGTAGTTGATGCTGTAGAGATCGACGTCCTCCAAGTGCCACGCGAATGTCGCCTTCCACATGCCCAGGTACAGGTACGCCGTGTTCACGCCAGGGACCTTTGTCCCCAGCACATCCAGCAAATTGGGCAGCTTGTCCAGGTTCCACATCTTGACCGAGTCGTCGAACAGCGTGCCGGGGAGATCGGCGCCGTACAGGGGCGGGGCGTACGTCAGGGTCTTCCAGTACGTCTTCTCCAGCTCCTCGCAGCGCTCGGGCGTGTAGTCGGAGATGTCCATCTGGTAATCCCAGTCCTTGAACGCGGCCTCGTCAATCATGGCGGAGCCTTCGCGGCGGATGTACTTGCGGCGAGCGGAAGTGGATTGGGTCTTGGGCTTGGACTGCCGCGAGAAACCCATCCTACGCACCACCGGCGGCTCATCTTCCTCCTCTTCGGACTGCTCCTCCTTGACCTCGGCCTCTTTCTCCACCGAGTCCAACACATCCGTCTTTTCGGGCGCCGGGGACACGGGTGTCATTGGCCGATCCTCGGGTTCCTCGGTTTCCTCCTTTGCGGCCCTCGTCGATCGTCGAGTAACTCGGCCACTCTTTCGTTTCTTAGACGGGGTCAACGCCGGGGCCGCTCGGGGTTGCGGCTCAGCAGCAGGACGAGATCTAGTGGCCGGCTTCCGGTCTGAGTTGGCTCGACGCTCGCCCCGCCGGGCGGGCGGCTGGTGTTCGCTCTGGTCGCACAGCTGCCTCCACTGGGGCAGGTTGTAGGAGCGTTGGTGGAGGATGTTGACCTGTCGGTACGTCCCGTTCGATCCCATGATGTCCTGCTTGATCGGCTCGCGAACGCGGATCTGCTTGATCAGATCGTCGACCGGCGGCAGCGACTCCTTCCACTCTTGGGGCGCAATGATCTTGATGATGCCGGATTTCATGCCGTATTTATCCACCTTCTCCATCTGGATTCCAATCTGTCAGCGGAAACAGGCACAGACGACAATTGGGGCTCGAGCGCACGGCGACGTACAAAAACCTTGAAATCCTGGAACTGCTTCATGGTCGGCTTGAACACGGGCACGGTGCCGGACCAGTGGTCGGGGAGGACCTCGCCAATATCCTCGACAGCGGGCTGGGGCGCAGGTTCGCGCTCGGGGCCGGCCGCTGGTTCGACTTTGGGTTCGACGACGTTGAGCTCCTCAGCCATCTCGTCGTCGCTGAGGGTAACCCCCAGCTTGTCGGCAAGCTCGTCGAGGTCGCTGAGCTCCGAGTCGCTGCCGTCTGGGTCCATGGCGACGTTGCTGTCGGGGGGCGAGTGCAGGCCGGCTTGTTTGGAGGTGTCGGCGGCGGGGGGTTGGACGTCCATGGCCACGGGAGGCGCCGCAGCGCCAATCGCTTCGATGGACATTGTGCCGGGTGCTACATGCGTCCTGGGTGTTTTCGACGACGACGGGGCCGAGGTGTCGGAATGTCGAAGTCGAGATGCGACGGCGCGGGCGAGGGCGGCGGGCGACCTGTCGTCGAGCGTCCAGCGGCGACTTGTCGTTCTCGTATCAGGGATGAGAGATGGACATGCGCCTTAGCGCCAGCAAGTGCCGGGTCGGAGAAAGGCAGGAGCGAGACCAGGATTCGATAATATCAAGAGGACGGCGATTCTCGGACTGCAGTAGCCAGGCGGCTGGTGATGTGGGGAGCCTGAGAGGGAGGGGGGGTGTAAACGTTGGTCGTTGGGGGCTGGCAGGCTGGCCGATGGGTCGATTTGGGAGGAATCTGGGCTGATAAGTCCCTGGCGACGAACCTGCGCAAATGGCAAGGGGAAAATGCGGGCGCACCAAACGGGCAAGGCGCTGGGACGGCTGGTTTCAGTGGGCTGCGCACTGGGCAGCAGGCCTAGCGCGCTGTCAAGCGCACTGATGGGATTTGACAAACGGCGGGTTGTCTCGGCGTGTCAGTAGTTATCAGCGCCGACAGGATAACAATCCGTTCCGTTTGGACGTGGTCTCGAAGTTCAAACGACAACCGCCTTATGTGTGCGACTCGAGGCTGGGACCGGCTGGTGCTTGCTTACAGTGAGCAACGGCGGCGGTGGATTGATTGAAAGGGCGGAATTCGCAGATAGCAGCAAGGAACCTGGCTTGAGCCACTTGAGTCGGCACGCAGCAAGGCGCTGCGCTAGGCCTGATTGGGCTCAGACACTGGGGCAGGGGCCCAGGAACCCCCACATGATTGGCCAGGGCAGGTAGCCTTCTGCACAGGTAAAGCATTTCGGGTAAGGAATCGTCATGTCAACGTCGCCTCAACCTGTGCTTCATTGTCTGGGGGTCGAGCGAACTGAGTGCATGCAACTCCCACTTGGAGGCTTTTCGCACAACTGAACACTCATCTGAAATGGTGGGGATTCGCGCCGCAAGAAGTCAGCGAATTTCGATCCAGGCAGACAATAGACACTTGGGCATTCGAGATAGCCTTGAGATGTTGTCGTCGCCATCGTCGATCTGGATGGCTTTTGAACAATGGACTTGATCAAATTCATGAGTTGGCGGATGTTGCGTTGTCGAGGTTCCTCTATTGTCTGGCGTCAGCAACGGAATCAAGCTGAGAATCAAAATCTTGTATGGCGGGCAGGGGAACAACATCAACAACCCCCCAAAAACCATCCATCAAACCATAAAACCCTCAGCACTCTGATAAACCAAAACGCCCCCAAGAGCCGCATCTCAAACCAGAGGCCCGCAATCCCCACGATGCCACCAACAAATCGGCTCACACCCAGATTAGATAAGATGCAACAAGCCAAACACAATGCCGCCCGCGTTCCATGCCACGAGCCACCGCCCGCCGCCCTCCGCCGCCGCCGGGGTACGAGTGCCGAGCGCGTGGGTGTGGGGGCGGAGGGGACGGGGCTCCGCGATGACTTGCATGTGCCCCGTACTCCGCCCCCTGACTGCTGAGTGGGACGGGGAGGGGCATGGGGTACGCGGGGAAGGGGGGAGGAAGAAGCATCAGGATCCAGTCACCGTCCACTGACACCGCCGTCCATCCTCCACCGGCACACCTATCTCAACTACCCGCTACCTCGAGAATCCAACCAAGACACGAGCGCCAGTAAAACACCGGGCCATCATCACCCCACCCATCCATCCAACAACAACCCCAATCGCTCATCATATCAAAAAGCGTCGGATAGTATTACCAAAACGTAGTCTCGCAAGGTGTAAACAGCCAGCCCAGCACCAAGCTACAAGAATCGAAGAAGAAAAAGACGTTCCGTCCGTTCATATTCACATGCCACAGATACCCATCAACCCCCCTCAGCATCCCTCAGAGGGACGGGGGCGGGGGCAAACCAAAAACATCTTCCCAGCGAGTAATTATCACCGAAGCTCGGCGCCCAAGCCAACGGTCTCAAACGCGATGAGGATGAAATCTACCGCCAGCCACGCGATGCCTGTGTTGTGTGTGTGACGAGGGGTTAGCCAAGCGGCCCCACCAAGAGGTGCTGAAATCATTGGACGACCGACGACCCCAAGAAAAAAACGGGGGGAACAGCGCGAGAAAAGGGGCGACAGCCAGCCGGCCACCAGACAGAAAAAGAAAAGGGTGAGGTAAAAACGTACCGGTATACACAACCAACTTGGTCACCACCTCCACATCATACCTTACCCTGGGCTTAATAAGCTTCGAAAACACCTCCCTCTCGCCCAGCTCATCCGCCGTGCCATCATACCCCTCCCCCCCAACTTGCTCCGGCACCTCCAACGCCACCGCCGCAGTCTCTTTCTCAAACTCAGCCAACCGCCTCCCACTACTCTGCATCCCCGACACCTGCGCGCACTCCCCATCCACCGCCGCCTTTTCCCTCAACCCGTTCATACTCGCCCTCCCCTTGACAACCCCCACTGGCGTTGCCACTCCCGGCCCGCCCGCTTCACTCCCCAAGCTCTCCCTCCTCCTCCTCTCGCGATACGCAAGCGTCTCGTACGCATCCGCCGCGCTCTGCGGGCCGATACTGACCGCCCTCCCCCGTCCTGGCCCGCGGATGCTCCGCACCAGTTTGGGCAGGTCCTTCACGCTCGGCAGGACATTGTCGTCTCTCACGTGCAGAGGGACGTCCTTGTACTCGGAGGCCGGAACAAAAAAGCGGCGGGGGAGGTCGAGGCCATGGGTTTCGATGACGCGGTAGAGATGCGGTAGGAAGCGCAGCAGCGCGGGCTTGGCAACCTCGCGCCAGGCAAAGATGACGGCGACGCCGACGACGAGGCGGGCGATGGCGCGCGGCCAGCCGAGCGCGGCGAGGTCAAACGTCGCGCGCGGGCCGTTGTAGATGGCGGCGAAGCGCGAGTAGCGCGCGAAGCGCCAGGTGCCGCACTCGAGGCCGATGGTGACGCCGGCGAAGGCGACGCTGTCGTCGAAGCAGGGACAGTCGTCGGCGGGCTCCGGGTGGACGCGGACGAGGATGATGATGACGAGGGCGATGGTCAGGGGCGCGATATACGTGCTGGCCTGCAGCCAGGCCTCGAGGCGGGCGGCGTAGCGCACCTCGGCGAGCGAGATGGCGGCGCCCATGAGCGAGCCGATGATGACGTCGACGAAGCCGTGCATGCCGCAGTACAGGCGGCCGATGATGATGGAGAGGGCGTAGAAGTAGGCGAGCACCTCGAGGGCGAGGGTGGTGGACGGCGAGAAGGTGTTGCTGTCGCTGTGGAGGAGGAGGACGGCGTAGACGGCGACCGAGACTGCGTTGGCCGAGTGGGTCGACGGAAAGCCGTACTCGAGGGCGGCTGAGCCCGACATGGTGATGCGCTGGAGCGGCGGGGACAGCGGGCGCGGGAGCGAGCACATGTCCTTGATGAAGCCCGTGAAGAAGACGCCCGAGGCGAGGATGTGGATCAGTCTGGCGTGGGGCAGCGAGGTCAGCCGTGCCCTATCATGAGTTGTGTGTATGTCGGTCTTGATATCTCGTACCCCTTGCCAAAGTCCCTGAACCCGCACCAGAACAGAATCGGCAGCGCAACCATGAAGAAGGTATGTGTGCCCAGGTTGGCCGTGATGGCAAAGTAGCTATCGAGGGCGGGGGTGCGCATCATGCTCTGCAGAGCGGCGAGGTACGGCGTCTCCCAGCGCACGATGGGGAGGAGGTACTGTCGCAGGTCGTAGCGCCATTTCGGGAGGGCCCGCCTGTCTGGGGGTGATTGTCAGCGCCAGTGCTCCAAGACGTGTTCGAGATCTGGATGTCTGGTAGAGGGCGGGTGTTCGAGCGCGGGGGAGGCGGGGCAGGCGTGGGACGGGGTTCGCCAGGGACCAGTCCAGACTTGGACCAGGCCCCTTATCTCCTCGATTGGCGATAGGAGGCAAACATACAGTGGTGCCCGCTCCTCAGGCCAGCGTCGACGACGCCATTCTCGCCCTTGGGCTCGACGATTGTCGGGGGCGAGATGCTCTCGGGGGGCGCAGGGCCCGAGCCTGCGGCGCGGGCGGGAGGATTCATCGGGGAGATCGGTAGGGGGGTCGGAGCCGTGCCGAGGTCTCGCTCAGCAGAATCGGCTCCGGGGTGAGGAGCAGCAGGGGCGCAGATCGGGTTCGGGGCGCGGGCAGCTGTGAGACATTTGACGTGGCAGCAGCCCTGGGGACTCGGAGGGGTGAGCACTCGGCAGTGGGCGCGTGTGGGCGTGTGTACGGGATGGGATGTGTGGGGGACGGGATTTGCTTGCTGGAGCGGTCCAGCGTCGTTTTCGTCTGTTCTGGTCTTGGGGCGGGTAGCTCTGGGCACCGCGACATGGATGGCCAAAATGGAGGGCCCTTGGTCTTGGCAGGCCTCATGTGTGGGCGCAAATCGCGTGCGCTTTTCCACCGCCCAGCAGAGGGCCGCGGCTGATTGGCCGCCTGCCGAATTAAACATTGAACCCTTGCATGTGGGGAGTACTTTGAACACATGCTGGGTTGGCAGCTGGAGACAGATGCTGTCAACCCCCAGAGTCGATCAACCCTCAGGCAACCCGGGACTCAACCAGTAATTGGACAACAGCAGGCGCAGATAACAACACCCAGGCACCATACAAGACAGTAGTGATCACCACCCAACCATGAACCCGATCCCCCTCGCGGGCCGCACCGCCGTCGTCACGGGCGGGGCAGGTGGCATTGGGCTGGCTGTCGCCCGCCGCTTCGCGCAGGAGGGTGCCAACGTCGTCCTCGCCGGCCGCACCCGTGCCAGCCTCATAGCAGCCCAGCAAACCCTCGAGCAGACAAAGCCCTGGGCGCCCCTCCCCACTCCGGCAGTCCACTCCATTTTCTGCCTCAACGTAGCCGACCCAATCGGGTGGGACGCTCTGGTTCGCGAGCATGCAAGTCCACTTACACTCACCATCACCACTTACACCCACCATAACCCCCCCCACCCCGCCGGCACCCCCAAACCCACCCCCTAACCAAAAACACCACTCACAGCCAACAATCACCATCCTAACCAACGCCGCCGGCTCCTCCCAAGCCTCCCTCCTCCGCCGCCTCTCCCCCGCGACCACCCACGCCCTCCTCGCCACCAACCTCACCGGCGCCGTGCTCGGCTGCCAGATCGTCGGCAAGCAAATGATGTCCCACCGCCGTTTGCCGGGGCGGTGCATCATCAACGTCTCCAGTCTGCTGGCGCGGCGGGCGGTGGAGGGGACGTCGGTGTATGCGGCTGCCAAGGCGGGGCAGTTGGGTTCGTATTCTTACTTTACTGCTTTTTTTTGTGGGTGGTGGTTGGGGCTGACTAGGTTTGAGGTAGGCTTGACGACGTCGCTGTCGCATGAACTGGGAAGGTTTGGGATTCGGGTGAATGCCATTGTGCCCGGGTACATTGACACGGCCATGACCGAGGGTGAGTCCTGTCTTCGTTTTGTTTCATCTCAAGTGAAAGAAGTGAAGTTGATTTCATCCACCTACATCCATTCCAAGTTGGTTCTCAAGTGAGATTCGAGCTGAGTGCCCACCACCCAGCCCATCCATTGCCATTTCATACATACACCACCCATACATACAAGGATCGCGCATGCACACCTCCAAAGCCAAAGCAAAGCTAATGCTACAAATCCCATCGCGCCGCGCCCACTCACCCTCCAAAAAACAGACCTCTCAAAGAAGCCCCAACTCATCGACCGGATCCCGCTCCGCCGCTTCGGCACCCCCGACGAGGTCGCCGACGCCGCCGCCTTCCTCGCCAAGAACGAGTACGCAAACAACTGCGTCCTCAACCTCGACGGCGGCCTAAGCGCAATGACCCTGTGAGCATCTCCGTCTGCCTGTATGTCCGTCTCTACCTGGCCCGTCAAGGAGGATGGATGAGGCGGCGCCCAAGCTGGGCACATCGCCCCGCTCTTTCCCACCCTTCACCATCTAGAGGGATGTGAGCATCAGTCATCGTCAATGACGATGGCGCCTCCGCCAACATCACCATCGATAATGACAATATCGTCATCATCGGCCGTATTCGCCACCGCTGTCTTTGCCTTCTTCACGGACGCCGTGTCCTCCGGGCCCTCGGGGCGAGACCGCTTGGCCGGCACCACCTCGGCCACCGTCTCGCTCTGCTGCCTGCTGTTTCCGTTCTGGCCGTTGGCCTCGGGCGTGGGCGTCTTCTTGGGCTTGGTGGGGATCTTGACCTCCTCGGACGAGACGCCCTTGACAGACTTGCCGTCGGCGAGCGGTTCTTTGCTGTAGAAGGGTTAGTCGGGAGGGAGGGCCAAAGACGGAAAGATGAGATAGCACCCTAGAGATGGTATTGGGGGGGACGTACGCTTCTTGAATGGCAACCATGACGTTGACAAACGGGTCCTCGTCGTCCTCGTCGGTGATGGTCAAGAACGAATCCGGCTTGATGCCTGTACGATACGTGTTAGATCACACCAGTGCACAAACACAACCACACCATTCACGTGGGTCACACTTACCAAGCTCCGTCAACTTCTTGTCAAGGTTGTCCGTCTCGTCGGGGTCGTACAGGATCCCGACCTCGTTGGCGATCGAAATCTCCTTCTCTCCATACCCCAGGTGGAGCTTCAAGAAGTCCTCGAGGAGGTCGCCCAGAGTCGCCCGCGAGAGGTCGACGTAGGCGCGCGTCTGGAACACGCTGCAGACGGGGCAGTCCGGGTTCGGCCCGCGCGACTTGTCCGACGCCAGCAGCCGCGACGGCCCAAACGGCGTGAGGAACACCTCCTTGGCCTTGTCATACTCGCCCTTGAGCACCTTGAACGACTCGAGCACGCATAGGCCGGCCACGATGGCATTCGTGGTGGCGATGGCGGGGATGATGTTGCCGGCCATCTGCTTGATGTCGAACTTGGACTTGCGGTCGATCCCGAACAGCGTCGACCGGATGTTGGCGCTCGCAGCGACAAAGTCGAGCGTGTCTTCGTCGTCCTTGTCGAATGTGATGATGGTGTCCTGCCCAGCACCGCCGTTCCGAGCCGCCTTCATGTCGAGGACGCGCTTGCTCAGCCGATCCAGGCTGTCGTTGAATACCACCAGGTTTTCCTCCAAGGACCACACCTTCTGGTCGTCCTTGATCACGGCATGCTTGGCGGCAGTCGCCTCAGCGGCCTTCTCAAGCAGCGCCTTGTAGCTAAGCGGCTCGGGTGGCTTCCTGGACTTCCACATATCCTCCATGGAGCGCAGCCGGACAATATCTGTGTTGAAGACTTTGTCGAAAAGCATGTCGTGGAACTCCGGCCTGCCGACCGACTCTCGGATTTTCTTCAGTGCTTCCGACTCCCTCTTGAGCTCGGCAATCTCATGCGCATTGTCGGCATCGGCGGAGTGGTCGAACGCCGATTCATCCTCGCTTGTGCCAAATATCTCGTTGAGCAGGTAGCTCTTGCCCCAGACAATGCAGTGTATCGGCTGGCTCGGGGTGCTGCGGATGGTGCAGACTGGGAACGACTTCGGGGTCTCCTTGGGCGTGCAGTCGTAGCATGCCGTGACGCCCTTCTTGATGACCTGGACCTGGCCATTGAAGCCAGTCGTGCCGCTCTCGATCAGGGGCACGTCAGCGGCCAGGCACATCTTGTTGACATGCCGTCTCGCCTCCAGATTATCCAGCGCATTGAAGACCATGGTGAACCCGCTGAACCACTCGATGCTGAACTGTGGGTCTTTGATGTTGGCATGGTAGGCGACGATATTGACGGCTTTGTTGAACTTTTGAGCGACCTCCTTTGCGACCTGCAAACGCAACGGTTAGGGCGGATTTGGTCCAGGTGAAACCTGGGAGGGTCCTTCGTACCAGTGCCTTGGACTTCTTGATGTGCTCCTGGCGGAAGAGGAACTGCCGGTTCAGGTTGCTCAGATCAATCGTATCGAGGTCGACCAGGTGGACCTCTCCGAAGCCTGTTAAGACGAGGTTCTTGAGCAGCTCGCATCCAATGCCGCCGGCGCCGACCATGAGCACGCGCGACTGATTCATTATGGTTAGCGCTGGCAGCGAGTCGGGTACCATGGCAGACGATCCCATGGGGCAGGCCATGGGGAGAGGTGAGAAGGGAGAGAGAGTAGGTAAGGGTAAACGGCGGTAGATAATGCAACCGGGAAAGAGTTGCGCAAGGCAATAATGGCATGGGCAGACGGGAAACCAAACGGGGAGATGACCTGGGGAAAGAGACCGTTTGCCATGGAGGGGCAGGGTTGTGTGGTTGGATGAAAGGAGCAGGCGCATGAAATTGGAGGTCAACTGCCTACCTGCTTGACATGCGCGTTTAGACTTCGGCCCATCGATTGCGCATTGAAGGTATCGCGGGTCTGGGCCGGTGTGACCACGGGCACAACCGACGCCGCCGCCGAAGCCATGATGGAGAGAGTCGTCGAGGCACCAGATGGGGAGCGGGGGAGCGCGGAAGCGAGCGAGTGAAGGAACGGAGGGCGGGTTTATGGACAGGATAAAAAAGAAAAGTGGTTCGTTGTAGCCATCGGGACCGCTGCCAACGGAAGGAGGGAAAGTCGGCGCAGCAGCCTTGTCGAGGTGGTGGTGGTTTGCGATGGCATTGCTGCAGGTGCCTGGACGACAGGAGACTGGAAGACAGCTGCAGCTGCCAAGTGGGTCAACGCGCTCACCAACGCGACCAAGCCTGCGGGAGCTGCAGCGGGCCCCACAAATGTTTCGCTTGGAAACCCCCTATTGGTCGCCCTGTCTGCATCAGCCAGCCTGCTGCCCTCCCTCAGCGGCTGCATCCCTGACTGAGCCGCCATCCCACCAACCCCACCAAGGCCACCACCGCCGAAGACCGCCATGCTTAGGACACACCTGTTGGGGCGCCTGCTTTTGGCATTTTGGAATTTGTAGGACCATGGCTTAGTTGGAGCTTTGGAGGTCAAGCAAGAAAATCATAGTAGTCCGTCTAATGATCAATCCAATAAGCCAATCAACCTGTCAATTTCCACTCTCCAGGTCCAGACAGGCCTGGAAATCCCAAAAGGCGGTGCACGTTCCCCATTTCCGCAAACTCGGCCAAGGACTGCCCCTTTCACACCGTCATTCACTTTCACCTCCATCTCAACACCCACCATCTAACCCCCATTTGCCTCCCGCTTCTTCTACCCTTTTCCCTTTCCCTTACCTTCCCATTCCCCTCTTCAAAAACCAACACCCTTTCAAAAACTAACCAAAAATGTCCGACGACGAACCCGACCTCGAACTCCTCGCCCTGCTCCGGCAGCACCTCCAGGGCAAGCTTACTCTCAGCGACGAGCCCGAGACGGGCGTGCTCGAGGGCGCCGAGTACGTCTACGACAACGCCATCGACGTCGCCATTGACATGCGCTCGTGCAAGAACGCCGCCGCCGCCATCCACGCCCAGATGCGCCAGAAGGATTACTCGCCCGCCACCTGGGCCACCCACGAGCTGCACCCGGACGCCTTCGACCTGGGCGACGACGCTGCCCTCGTCGCTTTTGTGTTCACTATGGACCTGCTGAATTTTTCGTTCTGGTCTGAGAAGCCTGAGGCGGAGCGGTTCACCGTCGAGTACCGCGGGAAGCGGTGGACAGGGTACTGGAGTTTGGTGGCGGCGCTCAGGAGGGCGTTGGATGAAGGTGGGTCTTCCGTTGGCTTTTCCGTTTGTTTCTTTGTTTTTTTCGTGCAACCTTCACTACAACAGCTTTCCTTGGTCTCTGGCCTGGTCGCTGGTGGTGGTGGTGGTGGTGGTGGCTGGCTGGCTGGCTGGCGTCTGCATGCCCGTGTACAATACTCCCTTCAGATACGGATACGGAAGTTAATGAGGACCGCGTTGAAAGGAATCCCCATCACAGACTCGCATTTCTGGCAGGACGAGGAGGAGTGCACCCTGGAGGTCCTGCAGCAGGTCTTCCGGTCGTCCACCAGCGAGGAGATACCCCTCCTTCCCGAGCGCCTGGCCTGCCTGAGAGAGGCGGGCAAGGTGCTGTATGAAGTATGTCCTCCACTGCTGGGCTCGCTCCGAGGAGGCCCATCTCCCCGGGCGCCCTCCCACCGGCTTCTTGCAGCAGATGAAGCAAACAAACCGGAAAATCTGACATGATGCCCCCCACCAGAAATACAAATGCCACCCCGCAAACCTGGTTGACGCGGCCAACGGCTCGGCCGCGGGCCTGGTTAACCTTCTGGCGCGGGACTTCTCCTGCTTCCGCGACGAGCACGTCTTTGAGGGACGCCGCAAGCCGATCCGCATCCTCAAGCGCGCCCAGATCCTGGTCGCCGACCTATGGGCCTGCTTTGAGGGTGAGGGCTACGGCGAGTTCCGCGACATCGACAAGATCACCATGTTTGCCGATTACCGCGTGCCCCAGATCCTGAACAGCATGGGGTGCATCTTTTACAGCCCGCCGCTGGACACGGCGATCCACGCGAAGCGGAACATTCCCTGCGGAGGGAGCTGGGAGATGCAGCTCAGGGGTAAGGATGCCACTCTTGCTTGGTGAGGTTGGGATGCTGACAACACCCACAGCATGCAGCATTTGGTGCGTGGAACTAATACGCCGGGAAATCGCCCGGCAGCACCCCGACAGCCACACCAACGCCATCCTCATCGACTTTTTTCTCTACGACACAATAAAGGAGATGGAAGCCTCAGGGCAAGAAAACGTCCCGCACCACCGGACGCGGAGTATCTGGTACTGAGCCAGGGTTGATATTTGCTAGAATTCAGATTCAAGAGCCAACCTCGTCGCTAGCCAGCGAGTTTATTTTGTCCATCCTACAAGGAGCGCCGGAGAGCTAGATAAATCCCGCCAGAGCAAATAGAGCCAGAAAGCACCCACATTAGACAAATCCCTCCGTTCCCTTCCCATCCCGTCCCGACTCCCAAACTCCGCTGCCCAGTACTGGGCAATCATGGATGTGCAAAAAGCGAAAAGATAAGAAAAGACGGCAAGGAAAGAACGAGAAAGGGGCCCTGAAAATCAAGCCCCGACGGCCCCAACAGCCGTCGCATTCAACAGCTCATCCATATGCGCCTTCTCAAACCCCTCCTTCCCCCTTGCCCCCTCCTTCAGCAGCACGGCGAGCACCTCCACGGGCGGGTTCAGCCCCAGCCTCTGTGCGCGCTGCCAGCGCTTGACCCGCGCGATGCCGATGCAAGGCTGCACAATTCTCAGTTAGCATCCGGAACCTCCAAACAAAAATAATCCCCACAGTGATGAACTGCAATAGAGAAGGGATGGCAAACGAGTGGGAGCAAACTTACCCCATACTGCGAGCTAACATCAAAGTACCGCAGCACCTTCTCCCCAGTAGACAGCCCCTCCCCATGCTTCTTGTGCACAGCCCGCGCCTCCCGCGACGCCTCGATGCCCGCCCAGTACCGCTCAATCGCTTTGTCGCTCATGGCCGCGGCCTCGACCGTCTTATCCCCGTCCTCATCCTTCTTCACCACTTCAACCTTTTCCTGCTCCTTGGGTTCGATGACGGCCTCATCCTCCTCGACGTCGGAGGCGGGGGCGGAGGCTTTCTTGGCGCGGGTGGGCGAGGCGGGCGGGGACGGTGTGACATCGGGGATGTACTCCTTCGCGCGCGCGGGGGACTTGTAGCCTTCCTTGCCGGTTTTGATGGCCTTGGTGACCTTGTGCTTGAAGCTCAGGGTGGACTGCTTGCCGGCGGCGGGCCCGGCGGAGCGGGTGGAGCGGCGGGTGGTTGGGGGCATTGTGGAATTGAGAGTTGGTGGTGGTGATAGTGGCGATGGTGGGGCGACGTCAAGTCGGGTCACTCGGGTGGTGTGGTTGGGTCGGAGCGAGGTTGTGGTTGAGGGGTATCGAATGCGATGGAAATGGGTCGGTCGGTTTGGAGGGATGAAGAGGTGGATTGCTGTGGTCTGGTCTGGGGCGGCGAGACGCTGACCCGAGGGGTTGAGATTTGCCTGGCAATTGGATTGTTGCAGGTCGCTTGGCATCCCCCAAGATAGGGAAACCCGCTGTCCGGGCAACGTGAACGGCGCCAAGACCCAGGCTTGTCACGACAAATGAGCCAACTCACGTGATCTTGGGGTGCGAGGACAAAGGTCTTGGCGAGATTCCGTCTTGCTTTATCCAGACAAACCCTCCAGTGAGACAAGTCAACATGATGCTTCTCGAAGGAAGACAACTGAACTGGTCCCCAGCAGCTCTTTGGATACGGCTCTATCGATTGGATCTTACGATTGTATCCACCAACTAAGCATGGGCTTCAGGCACCAAAACTGCGAGCTGATGGTGAAGGTGGATTGAAGGCACCTCTGGCTCACCCGTAGTCGATGTCTGGCTTTGGGAGCAGAAATCCCAACAGTAGAGGATCCTCGCTTCATCGATGGAGTCGCCCAAACTTGGGGATTTCAATGAAATTTATCCCTCTTCACTGCCATAGCAGATCATGGACAGCCAGATCTAGTGTTCCTCTCCAGAACACCCAGTCGCCTACCATCCAGCCATTGTCATGTCCTCGTTTTCTCTATCCTCCCAGCAAATCAACGCCCCTCCACCCCCCGTCTTCAAGACCCAGTCGCCTCACGATAGAAGGTGATACTCCTGCTCGCCCCGGCCGCGCAAAACATCTCGCTCTTCCCCGCCCCGGGAGCCGCGGCCTTGTCTGTCTTGGGCAGCCAGCGCACGCTCCACAGGGCCGTGTCGGTCTCGCTGTGCGTGGCGACACACACGCCGCGCGCCACGTCCCACACCTTTACCTTACCGTCGAGCGAGCCCGTCAGAAGGTACTCGCCCGTGTCGTTCCAGTCGAGCGCCGTGATCCACGCGGGCCGGCTGCTCGGCGTCGTCAGGTTGCCCACGTGCTCGCCGTGGTCCATGTCGTAGAGCGCGATGACGCCCGCATTGCCCGCCGCCGCGAGGCGCTTGCAGCCCGGCGAGAAGGCGACTGCGCGGACGGGTTTCGTCAGGCCTATACCACATGTTAGCTGCACCCCCCCATAAAGTATAGAGAAGCAACTCACCTGAAAGCGAATAAACCATCCTCCCCGCATCATTATTAAACACATACACCCCCCCACTCTCATGCCCGCTCGCCGTCAGCCTCCCATCGCGGCTCAGATCCACCGCCATAGCAAAACTCCCCCCTCCGCGCGCCCCCGTCTCATACGTCTGTATCTTCTCCCTCGCCGCCAGATCCCACACATGAATCCGCCCATCACTCGTCGTGCACGCGAGGAATCCCTCGTCCGCGCTCAACGCAACAGCCCACACATCCCCGCCCGCCGTCTTCGCCGCAGGGACGTGCCAATCCAGCGCCCACTCGCCCGCATCGCCAACCCGCCAGATCTTGATGTCACCGCCAAACCCGACGCTAGCGGCGACGGTGCCGGTCCCGCCGCGCGCGGTGCAGACGTGGTGGCAGCCGAGCTTGTGCGCGTCGGCGATGGTTTGTTGGAGAGGGAAGGAGGGGTCGGCGGTGCTGTGCACGCGGAGGGCGGAGGAGCCGCTCGAGGAGAGGAGGGAGGTGGAGGTCGGGGCGAGCGAGAAGATCTCGGCTGGGTGAGCTGGGAGGGGAGGTGAGGGTTAGTTTGTGTTGAATGGACGGAGGGGAGGGCACACGGCGGGGTACACAGACCTTCGTCCACCGTGTGGGCGGTGAGGTATTGTTTTGACTGGGGAGGGTTAGTAAAATATTTGGTGGTGCATGGGGGTATCGGGTCGGCTTGCCATCGTCACCTCCTCTCCATGGGCGGGTTTTCGTCTGGCTGTTGTTGGTTGGTTGTCGCAATGTTGGAGGGAAGTCGGGGCCTGTGGTTTGGAGGTTTGATTGCAGTGCAGGCGCAGCTGCCCAGCTCTGGAAGCTCACCTGCAATGGTGGGGCAATCTTTCATGCGCCTGGATTGATCACCCCCCCCTTCCCCCCCCAACTTCAAGCGATTCAATGTTTGACATTTTGGCAGGTAAACCTCGTTTCCAAGTCATCTACGCTCATCCCATTCCAGCCTCGTTCCCATACTTAATAGGTAGGCGACTGGCAAACTCATCCCAGTGCAACCCCCGGCCTCGCGAAGGGCCGTGATAATGTTACAGTATATGTACTCGCACACCAGACCTCGGACCATCCATGCGTTACAACAACGCCCCAGCCCATGCAAATGTCGGATATCTGTGCGTAACCACCGCTCAACTCAGACAAGCCATATCGTACGTCATCCCGGCGGCCAGTGTTGCCTCATGCATCGCCCTCCTTGATATCCTTGTT
The DNA here is from genome assembly GCA_033296695.1 of Staphylotrichum tortipilum. Classification (NCBI taxonomy): domain Eukaryota; kingdom Fungi; phylum Ascomycota; class Sordariomycetes; order Sordariales; family Chaetomiaceae; genus Staphylotrichum; species Staphylotrichum tortipilum. The sequence goes on along the minus strand of MU855379.1, from coordinate 3,661 downwards.
CATCAACTCCCTGAGTTCTGCATCCACGTCAGCATCAACAAGTCCGGCCGCGCCCGGGCGAGCGGGCTCAAACTCACTCTCAGCGCAGGTCGGGCACAGGCGGTGCATCCGCTTGAGCTCCCCGCAGGCGGGGCACTTGCACAGATTGGTCACGTCCTTGAGTGCCTTGCCCGCCATTTGCCTGTGCCTCTTCTTCATGTGCGACGTCTTCTTCTTGGGCACCGCCCGAAGGATCGACTCCCAGATGCCCTCGAGGATGGAGGGCAGTGAGGGCAGGCCGAGCTGGACGCCGACGGGGACGGCGAGGGTGAGGGAGGGGAGCAGCGGGAGCGAGAATTGGCGGACGGCGAGCTGTATCCTTGCTGTCGAGAAGAGGCCGGGGGATATGAGTCTGGGGAGGAAGGATCCGGAGGCGGCCAGCCTCAGCGACGGCGCTGCCAACGCCGCCATGTCGCACCGCGGGGAGAGGGAGGGTGGGGGACGAGAGGTGTTGTAATTCGAGACTGTCGGCTCTTAGGCCTGGTTGCTGGCTGGGTTCGGCCGGGACGCGCTGAACTCAATTGGGGCTCCTTGGCGATGTGTTGCTCCCGCTACGAGTGCAAGCCCTGCGTGTCCCGCCTGTCGTTGGGTCGGTGGAGGAGAGTGTAGTCGTGGGCGTGGTCGTTGTCGAGGCCGTGATCCTGATCCTGATCGTGGGGAATGGCGCCGTCGATTGGGTTGCTGCTTGCCCGCAAAAAAATGTCGGCAACGGAATCTTCCACTTCCACTGTCCCCCATCGCATGTTTGACAGGCGTGGCACGGTTCACCCAGAGCTCGGGCTGCCGCTGCATGGGCCTAACCGGATTTGGGGGCGTGCCTGGGGGCATGAACTCCACAGGCCAATCAAGAGCAGCCCACTTCCCTCCCCCCTTTCCCCAGCCAGCTCAGCGACCCCTTGGACGGAAATTATTGCTGGGGACACAAGAGAAGAGCTGCCGCCAGAACGAAGCAGAGGGAGAGAGAGAGACCAAGCCCAAGCCCAGCTGCAAAGAAATTCATCCCCCTTCACCCAACAACACACAACACGCAACACACACACACCCACTCTTCGCATCCACCACGCCTCAATTCGCGGGCAACGGAACCCGTCCCCATCTCCATCTCCCCCGACCGCATTTTGGAATAGCCACCAGCAACCAGCCGCAGCAATGGCGTCGATGCCCCCCGCGACCATCTACCCCCAAAGCCATGTCGGTTTCGACAGCATCACATCCCAGATCGAGCGCAAGCTGCTCAAGCGCGGCTTCCAGTTCAATGTCATCTGCGTCGGTCAGTGATCCCGTTCCCGGCCCTCAACTGTCCCCTCATCCTCCCCGTCTCTCCCTTCATCCCTCCCTTCCTCTCCCCATGTAGACGCGGCAGTCAGATCCGATCCGCTGCCGCCCGTGTCACACACCCCCGGAAATCGGCTGGCGGATGTACAGAGTGTTGACATGTGTGTCGTCGTCGCGTTGCAGGCCAGACGGGTCTCGGCAAGTCGACACTGATCAACACCATCTTCGCCTCGCACCTCATCGAGTCCAAGGGCCGCCTCAACCCCGACGATGTCATCCGCTCGACCACCGACATCCAGTCCGTCTCGCACATCATCGAGGAGAACGGCGTGCGCCTGCGCCTCAACATTGTCGACACCCCTGGCTACGGCGATCTGATCAACAATGACCGCTGCTGGGACCCCATCGTCAAGTACATCAAGGATCAGCACTCGGCTTACCTGCGCAAGGAGCTCACGGCCCAGCGCGAGCGCTACATCCAGGACACGCGCATCCACTGCTGCCTCTTCTTCATCCAGCCCTCGGGCCACTCACTCAAGCCCATCGACATTGTCGTGCTGAAGAAGCTGTCGGACGTGGTCAACGTTGTGCCCGTCATCGCCAAGGCCGACACTCTCACTCTTGAGGAGCGCGAGGCCTTCAAGGAGCGCATCAAGGAGGAGTTTGCCTTCCACAACCTCAAGATGTACCCCTACGACAACGACGAGTTTGACGACGAGGAGCGCGCCGTCAACAGCCAGATCAAGGTAGGCTCATTATGATTTACCAAGGTTAATCCCAGATGCTAACCCCCCCCCGCAGAGCCTCATCCCCTTCGCCGTCGTCGGCTCGGAAAAGTCCATCATCGTCAACGGCAAGCAGGTCCGCGGCCGCCAGAACCGGTGGGGCGTTATCAACGTCGAGGACGAGAACCACTGCGAATTCGTCTACCTCCGCAACTTCCTGCTGCGCACCCACCTCCAGGACCTCATCGAGACGACGTCGCAGATCCACTACGAGACCTTCCGCGCCAAGCAGCTGCTGGCGCTCAAGGAGAGCAGCGCCCAGGGCCACGGAAGCAGGCCCATCAGCCCGTCGGCGGACCGCGAGCTGAGCCGCAGCTCGCAACGGATGACCATGAACGGCTACTAAGGAGGAGAGAGCGAGATTGCTTGGCGGAGAGTGCGTGCTTGCTGCTTTCTTCCTGGCCAGCCGCCGCACCACCATCTTGATATCCCCTCCCCTAGGCAGGAGACGGCGGCGGCGTTGTTGCGGCGGGCGCGCGGGGCAAGCGGGCCGCGGGAGGAGTAACACGGCGAAAGTTTTTCGGTGCGGCGGTTGGCAGGTCATACCCCCTTTGGCCTCTGGTGTTTACGTCTTGTTGTTTGGCAATCGTATTCCGTGGTCCGGACTTCATTATCCTATTTTCTTTTAGTATCCGAAGTTCCTTCGCATCTTTGCTGCCACTTTCTTTTTTTCACTAATTACCCCCGGCCCTCGTTGCTTAATAGAGAGCTAGCTAGTTTCGATACCTGACGGAATACCTGACATGTTTGCTGTGATTTGAGTCTGGCGGTGTGTCGGGGGAGGGGGGTCACGCCTGCTGGGTTAGGGTTCTGGAAGAGTAAGATCCGGTATTCTGCCCAACGCGTCTGAACCGCGTCTGTCTGACTGCACCTGTCGATTAGCCCCACAATCACCACTTGCCTCTATCTCTATCGTCATGTAAAACACCATTCCTCCCCTTATCCAGTGCTCTTTTATAGAACGCATGTCATTCCCCCCTCCCATTAATTCACACAAAAACATCAGGAACGGCACTTGAACTCCCTAACCCACTCACCACTCCAAAACGGCCACAACCCCTCCCATCACATCACACCCTCACAACCTCAACGCCATCCCGAGGTGGGGAAAAGACGACGAAAGAAATGCGATCAAGTAAACAACAACAACCCACATCCTCCCCTCCCACCCCAACCCCCCTAATAGCCGACATCCTCCGCACCAGCTACTGCGTCCCCGGCTCCGTCTTCCTCGTCGAAGCCGTCGACAGCATCCCCCTACCACCCCCCTCTGATAGGGATGGCCGTGGGAGTGGCAGCAGCGGAAGTGTTGGCGGGGGATGGAGGGAGAGAGAGAGGAGGAGGCTGCGCACGGTGAGGTTGGTGCTGGGGGACGGGGAGCTGTGCATACAGGCGTTTGTGAAAGGGGGGTTGCATTTTCTTGTGGAAAAGGGGAGGGTGGCGGAGGGGGCTTGGGTGAGGGTTGATAAGGCGGAGATGGGGGTTTTGGGGGGGGTGGTGGGAGGGGGGGGGGGAGGTACCTTGAAGACTTCAAGGTTGAGCCCGCCCATGGTGAACGTGGG